>VXCM01003992.1:149263-207678 GCA_014773175.1 Lucifuga dentata
CCCCCTCCCTCTCTTTCTCTCTCTCTCTCTCCCCCCCTCTCTCTCTCAAGCTCTCAAGCAAGTGAACACAGCTGCTTGGTAACTAAATGATCATTCACTAAAGAGCAGACTTGTGCATTTTTCCATTTGAGGGTGTGCATACTGCGTACTGCTTATGTGCAGCCCTATTTATAATATTTTGCTTCTTTTGGATTTTTAGATAGCAGTCCAATGCAAAGTTTCAATAGTCCAAAATTCCAATAAACCCAATTGCACCTGGATTGTATTGTGTAGGTAGGTGGGCATTAAGTGTACATGCAATCTCATCGTAAACACCGTAAAACCAGACTAAAAGCATTTGAAAATGTTGATTGTATGTGGCCATGTGTATCTTGCTCATCTTTGTGTGTGTGTGCGTGTGTGTGTGTGTGTGTGTGTGTGTGTGTGTGTGTGTGAGAGAGAGAGAGAGAGAGAGAAATCTTTGTGTTCTTTGTTTTGCTCTTGGGCTACTCCTTTTGGCTTTGCTAACGATAAGGGGGATTACTGTTGTTCCTCCCAGTGTCCTTCTCCCAGTATGACTCCTCCTGTCTCCGCTGGGTTTAGTTACAGTAGCTTTAATCTGATTTAGCCATTTAGCATCAGGCTGTGGAGAAATGACAGCCACTGTCTGTCCCCTGCCTTCCTAACCCGGCTCTGATGGCCACTCAGTAGCTGTTGGCTAGCAGCCAGCTCAACACACACACACACACACACACACACACACACACACACACACACACACACACATACACACACATGCAAACTCTTTGTGCAGCACCACTTAGATAGATCCAGGTCAAACAAGGCTCTAGTGACAGCCTGGATGACAATATGTGCTCCATCATCCTGCCTAATTAGCGCACACATACACACATATACATACACACATACATGACCCCAAAAGCACCGAAGCAGGAAGATCACCATGGATGTAGAGATTAACAGAGGAGTGGCCAAGTCACGAGAGGAAGGAGAGGCTAATTGACAGAAACTTAAAAATCAGCAGGGAAGAAAAAAAGAAAAGGGCTACATGAAGTGAACTGAAAATGGATTTAAAAGAGGCATGAGGGTAGATGCAAATGGATGGAGTAGACAGTGTAGTGGTCGTGGTTCCTGTCAGGACAAGAGGAAATGAAAGAGCTGTGATTGGTGAGGGAGGGAAGAGGAAAAAAACAGAAGATGCCCTGTTAAGATCTCATAAATCTGCATTGGCTCTCAGCTCTAAATGGTATAATCATGTGATTGCAATAAATAAAGGGGGAGATGGGTGGAAGGAAAGGAAGGAAGGAAGGAAGGAAGAGAGGGAAGGAAGGAGGGAGTAGAGGTGGCATAGATAAAGAATGAAAGCGCGTTTGTGTGATAAATGTGTTTATCTGCCTCGGTCCTAAGGTTTAATATCCTGTGTGGCCTGAGTGTGTTTACTGTTTGGGTGTGATTAGGAGTGCAGAGAGGAACAGAACAGGGTGAACTTGAGTACCTGAGTGTACCACAGGTGTGCTCAACATGTGTGCTTATCCTCATTCATATGAGGCTGCATTTATTTTTTGTATTTCTGATTTCCATCTCTCAGCATAGAACATGTTTCATTGATTGTATCTACGAGCGTGCCAAGTAGCATCCTATCCTCCCCACGCTTGATTTTAAGCAAGTGTAGCATCTGTCACAGAGGAGAGTCAGACCACATGTGGGATGGATGGTTGGTTATTAAAGCACAGCTGGATGTGTTGTAGCTTTAATTAGCTATGCTATATTTATCAGGTAAACACTCACAAGTCTGAGAACTGTACAATATTGATGTGCTGAAGGAGAGACTAAAGGTAGACAGGAAGCTGTAGCAGCAGATACAGTGCTTCAGGAGACAGAACTGTTGCTTGAGTTCATATCCAACTTGGGCATCTCTGTGTGGGCTTCGCCTGTTCCCCTTGTCTCTAGGCGCTCCGGTTTCCTCAGGTAAGGTGAATTGGAATGATCCCACTGAATGCTGGGATACCCTGCACAGAATAAGCAAGTATAGAGAAAAAAATGGATGGGAAGCTGATGCTATGTTCTTTTCTCCTCCTGAACTCATCTGAGTTAATGGAATGATATGGGATATAAAACTCTTACAAGGGTTAAAGGTCATTTTAATTTTCCATGACAAGCAGATTGAATTACCGGACTCACCTAAGCCATGAAAAATATAAATTCAGGGCCATCCTGAAAACGTGTAATACTGCCAGCCCACCTTTTCATTAAAAAATGCACCCTGAACTTCAAAATGTCATTAGGAAATAGATTTTGGCCGTGGTTTTGTGGTGTATTTTTATGTTTTCATTAAGCACTTTCGGACTGAAATGAGGAACTTCTTTAACCTGGAACTATCAGCAGTTAAAACTTAAGTGGTTCTTTTAGCAAGTTTCATGCCCTCTTCCCTCCACTCTTCAAGGACCGTGGACGTTCTGGAAGTTAGAGCAAGTGATGTTTCTTGGCACTGCTTCAAAGTTCCAAGTTTTGAAAACATAATCACAAACTGAAATAGATGTAGACAAGGCAGTGTTAGGGAAGATAGGAGAAGATCAAAGCGACATTGTCACAAAAATAACTACTGGATATCTGTTGATATTTTCATAATTATGCTGCTTTCAATAGGAGAGAAAGTCACAGAAGCCCTTCATGGACCAGCATATATATATATATATATATATATATATAGATAGATAGATAGATAGATAGATAGATAGATAGATAGATAGATAGATAGATGTTTTCTGGTATTGAATCTTTAAGAGCATTATTTTGTAGTAGATCTGTTCAAGCGAGAGTCCGAGTCATGCCAAATAGACACAAAAAAAAGTGAAAAACTTCTTTTCACTGAAGATTTGCAGAAATATTTGACAAAAAAATCTGCCTTTTTTTTAAATCAAAAAAGCAGAATATGGTATGAGAGGTTGCCCTTCATCCAGAACAACTTTATAGAATGCTGTGAAAAGGCTACGTTCGCTCTATGCTGACAGGCAAACACTGTTAAAAATACAGATGCATTTACATTCACACATGGTCACACTCCATGAAACATTGGATTTAAAGCACTGCTGAAGGCAAAACTCCTCCCAGGAGGTCCACAGAGAGAGGGAGGGAGTGTATCAGAGAAGAAAGTCTGTGTTAAAAAAGGAGAAGACAGGGAGAAAGGCCTGGAGGAGCTTTGGAGCAGCTGTTGAGTGTTGCTCCTCAGAGAGCTTCTTCTGTACATACTACAGGCTCCTCCCATTGGCTAACATTACAGCACAGCAGCTGTGAGGAGGACAGAAAACACACACACATACACACACACACACACACACACACACACACACACACTCAATTTCATGTCATCTATGTATTTGTAGATACTCAGAAACAAACATGGTATCCCCACAACATATTCATTCATTGTTCCTGCTTCTATAAAAACATATAAAAACACCTTCAGCAATGTAAAGACATTGCTTCTATCTGTGTGTGTGTATGCATGTGTGTTTGTGTGTGTTGATTCTTGGTTCCTGAAATGTCCTACTTACCTAAAGGCATGTTGAGTTGTGTGTAGTGTAATGAAAGGGTAGCACATTCTTTGCACTTGACCCTGTTGCACAACTCTGTGTAAAACACAGTAAAACATACACACACACACACACACACACACACACACACACACCTGCCTGAGGCCACACATACACAGAACCAAGACAAACAGTAGCTGCTTTTACATCATCTAACTACATGCCAATCTATCCTTCAATCACTCTCCTCTGTCCTTTCATTCTTGTTGATTTCCATCACATCTCATGTGTGTATACTACTTACACACACTCTCACACAAATGTGTGTTTCCCTGGTGTGTTGTAACACAAATAGCAATGACAGTGAGAGTGACTTAGGGCATCCCAAAAGTGCCCCTGATAATTACTATCATATGCTCCATTGACTTACTAATGGAGCTTTGCCATTATATCTCTTCCTGTTTTCCATTATTTCTTTCACTCATGTATCCACCCTTTTCTCTCCTGCTGCACAAAGAAGTGGAATGTCATCTGCATATCTCTTTTGATGTTATTGTTGTTTATGCCTTCTTTTCCGTATTCAGTCTCCTCTTTTTAACTCAGCTTCCATTTTACACATCTCATTCACTTCTGTTATCCTCCCTATTTCCTTTATCTCAATGGAAAACACTTCAGCAGAAAGAAAGCTTTGTTCATAGAGCCAGAGGGGTCGCACAAAAGCTCACCGGACTACAGTGGATCAGAATCTCAGATGCTATTTTTGGTTTTGATTCCAAACTAAAATTAAAATCTCATGGACTAACATGTACACTTTCTTGTGAAATTAGCTCTGCTGGAATCCTGTTTGTGATGCCAAATTATAAAATAAAAAAAATAGTTCTGAGTCACAGAAGAAAATGTTTAAGATAAAGTTGATACATAAAGAACAGACATTGTGGAATGTCTGTGTGTGTGTGTGTGTGTGTGTGTGTGTGCGCGCGCGCATGTGAGTAANATTGTGGAATGTCTGTGTGTGTGTGTGTGTGTGTGTGTGTGTGCGCGCGCGCATGTGAGTAAGGAGCCCTGGTATTTCTCCAAACTGTATCCAACTATCGACTTATCAGCTTATCAGACCTGTCCACTTTATTTGATGATGGATCAGAGAGCTGAGCTCTGCGAAACCTCACGCACACATACACACACAGGCAAATGACCATGCTATGAGAAGATATGCATGTATGAGTGTGTGTAAAGGAGTGACAGGTTTTAGGAGTGATTGTACAAATGCTCAATCACTGTTAGCATGTGTTTTAGCTTAAATTATATTATTTACTCCCTAAACCCACAGCTCACCTCCCTCTTACTTGCACTACCTGGCTGTGTCTGTCTCTGCTATCTTTGTTGTTTGCTATCACTGTGACCTGTTTCCTACTGTAGGGGCCTACTGCCATGACTCAAGTATCTAAAGAGAATCATAAAGCTTTCCTTTGGTTCATGACTTGTTCTGTATGAAAAGCTGTGTGAGGGCGTGCTTCATTTTAGAGCCACTGCAGGAAGGTAAGGGGCAGCAGGAGTGGACCAGAGAGGCGAGCATTCCTTAATAATTGTATGTGTTCCCATCTCTCTCTCTCTCTCTCTCCTCTCTGCGTGTATGTGTGTTTGTGCTTCACGGTGCAGAATGGTTTAGAAAATTACAGGCAAGACATGTTTGTGAAGCCGACCTTTATGGTTAGGTGTTTCAAAGAGCATGTGAAAGCAACCTGGTCCTATCAGCGGACTTTGGTTCCACTTTGATTCTGGGCCAGTGTCTTTTATCTGTCTTGAAATGTTACAGTATATTTCAAAATAATCATCTGTGACATTTCCCTTATAAATGAGCATTAGTTTTGCTACATTTGCTCTATTGCCCATAGATGTAATGCAGTAGTGATTCAATCTATAGCCAGCTCATAAAAGATCCTACATTTGCTGTTATAGCCCCCAGAGGGCTCAGTCTCTCTGAGGAAAAATCAGTTCCTGTGCTGGAAATGATGCTTTTTGCTCTTCTGGCAGCAGCAGCAGCAGTTTGTGTGAAATAAGAGAGGCAGNAAAAAAAAAAAAAAAAGGATCACAAGTACAAAAAATCCATAGAAGATGATGGCTTAGCCTGCATCATGGGATATTGGATATATTTAAAAATATATGTGGGTTTAATGTTATGCTATTTAAATTTAGATGATGATATCTGAAAAGAGGTGAAAATTTTTTCACCTCTTTCTGAGCAACATCTCACTAGTACCTTTTAAACTTTTTTTTTTAACAAAGATCTTACCAAAAACTTATTGTTCCACCAAGACATATGCTTTCTTTCTTCCTCTTTCTCAGTCTAGCATTGCAACAAAAGCAGGCAAGTCCATGACATATTTCCAGGCTGTTCAATTTCATATGCCATGTCTTTTGAGTTTGATTTTCCAACAAATGACTGTGTGACTTCATTAGACTTCAGCAGAATTAAGTATAAAATGGCTAATAGGAGGTTTTGACAAAATAGTGCCAGGTCCTTTTAAGATCCAGTAACTCAAATTTAGAAATATAGACTAAAAGTTTCTTCAGTAGACTTGTCTGAGTCTAGCATTTTTGTTGAGCTAAAAGGACCATAGTTCCTTTGAAAAACGTTACTTGGTTCCTGGAAATTTTCCAGCCATAACTGGAACCTTTTCAGGAATTCAAGAACTTTTCCTTTATTTTCCCACCAGGAAGCAGGAACCAATTTTAATTCCTGAAGACTCCAAGGTAGGTATCCTCCAATGGTTTAGGAACTACTGGTAAGACCGAACATTGCTGATTGGTCAAACACAAGCTCTGCCCATCATAAATAGGTATTGCTATTATTATAAACTGCTATTTTTTGTGCACAGTGAGGTTTCAAGCCTTTTAAAGAAGATGGAAAGCTAGCTACATTACATTTACGACTGATAGAGAGGTGCAAGCCCAGATCCAGATCCAACATCAGTATAGTCATGAAACTGCAACTGTGGTTGTTGTTGTTATTTGTGTTGCTGCTGCTCATAGCAGTGAAGTGTTGGTACATTTGGAAATCTGACACATTATTTCTGTAATCTTCACAGCTGAAGCACGGTGGGAAGCAAGAAACTTGCTCAAGAAACCACATAATTTGTGCATCATTCCAGGTAAAGTAGTTCTGAATTTACTCTTTAGGCCAGAAAGCATTATAAGAGTCTAACTCTAAAATCTAGATACCTACCATTTGAACAGTTGAAACCTACTATTTGAAATTAAATTACATTTCTATGAACAAATCAAAGCAAAAGTCTGACACTGAAAATACCACACAATATCCAAAGTGGGTATGTCAGCAGGTTTTTGTCCGAATCCAGTCCTCAATCTATAAATTTTGCACAGGTTTTACAGACTGGATTATTTCTGATGGATTTATTATCTATGTTTGTCAGGTATAAAGCAGGATTAGTTGCCTATAACACAAACGATAAGATGAAATAAAGGAAAATGAACACTTGACATACCTTCAGTTGACTTTCCTACAAGTAAAAGTGTCTCAAGATTCTTGTTCTGCGGGCAGGGAGTTTCCAGGTGTGTGATGATATATGAGTCGACTTCTCTCCCCTCTGTGACAGTGAGGCCAGCTTTCCTCAGGGGAGTTCAGCTTACCTGACGTTAGCAATGGAACATATCTCTGAGCTTGGGTTTTGTGTATGTGTGTGTGTGTGTGTGTGTGTGTGTGTGTGTGTGTGTGTGTAACAGGTAAAGTAAAGTTTGCATTCCAATTCAACAGCTGTTAGCAGCATTACATACGGTATATATTTGTTTATATCTTTCAGTGTTGTTTTTCTGTCTGATGTAAAGTGTGGCCCCAGGTACTGCATTCCTCCCACACACACACACACACACACACATAAGCTACACCATTGTCTCAAACACTTTCAGACTTACAGGAAACAATATGTTCTGGTATGTAGCTGAGGTATTAAACCAGCCCACTGGGATTAAAAACCTTCCCAAGACAAAAAGAGACGCTGGAAAGTAACAGGAATAGCAAGGGATGGAGCAGTGTGTATCCTTGGCAACAGCACTGGTCCAAAGTGTTTTTAGAGGAGTGTGTGATGATTGCGAGGAAAGGCAAATGGATTCCCTGTGGGGCTTGCATCTTGTAGCTCAGGCCCTTTACAAGAGGCCTTTTATAAGAAAACCATTACTGCATCTGTGTGACAGAATAAGAGATATTTTGAGTGTGTGCGTGTATGTGTGCGTGTGTGTGTGTGTGCGTGTGCATGTGGGTATTTGATCTTTCTAAACACAGTATCATCAATACTAATGCATTATCAGAGAGCATGTGTGATCTCCTGCTTCCACATAAATCTGACCAAACATTCGGGATCAGTCATTACGTATCCATTACTGTTCTGTGTGTGTATGTAACTGTAACCAACGAGCGCACACACACATTGATATAGTTACATTATCACAAAGCTTGTTTACCTTGTTCCCTGTCTACCCTTCTTCTTCTTCTCCACTTTGCTCTTTTTGAAAAAAACCCAACCACAAACAGGGTTATGGCTACAGAGCTCCTTTTCTGATGGAGCCAGGAGTTGAAACTGGCTTTTATCCAGGTGAAATATCATCTAAATACATCTCCAAGCAGCAGGAGATGTTACTTTCTGCTGTTTGTATTGGATAAAGATAGATCAACATTTTGTAATCAGTAATTTATACAATTTATAGGATTATAATTACTACATATCATCATTTTCATGACAAATACTTAGAATTGCCTTTCTTTTTCTAAATCAAATAGAAATAGAATCCTCAACTTCCTGCCTCCTGCTTTCGATTATTCTGGCAGCCTTTGTCTCATTCACAGTTTGAAAAAACTCTTCAGTATCTTTCAAACTGTGACCAGCTGATTCTATGGCCACAAGGGAGCACTACTTCATTGCTGTCCATTGTTTACCCTTTTTTGAATGAATGATATGTCAAACCGATCAAAGGTGCTTTTGGATGTAAAGTTCAGAGTTCAGAACTAAAGTAGGAACTAATTTACTTGCAACAATCTGGAGCAGGAAATACCGTAAATGCTCTATTAGTGGCCAGGGCCTTTATTTACCTCAATCGCCAATATTGGAGACAGGCTTTTATTAGAGACATGCCTTTATTTCTAATTTTGCTGATGGACAAACCCATAACGGCATAACAAAAACCACACAGCCACAAAGGAGATGTCGGTGTGAACACACCTCCAAGCAGCTTTTATAAAGGTTCATCCACTTTTCCTGGTTTGTGATGACAGCGGGCTTCATTTTTACAGCTTTGTTTCACGTTGAGCCCGGTCGTGCCTTCTGGCTGGAGAGGGTTTTAAGCGGTTTGGTATCCAAACATAACTGCTGTCATCTGGTGGCAGCAGCAGATTAACACTAATAGTTTCCTGGGCCAGTAAAAGACATACACCAAGCCTGGCCTTTATACAAGACCGGCTTTTATTTCATCCTGCTGACTCTGCCTGCTGGCTATTATTAGATACCAGCTATTATTTGTAGCTTTTAATAGAGAATTTACGGTATGTGGTTTCCTCAACAAGGTCCTTGCTCGCATTCCCACTTCAAGTACCATAAAGAATACAGAAATTTGAGCAAGTGACATTGTTTAACTGAGTCTATTATTATATTATTGTGAATGTCTTTTTTTGTGATCTTGTGTCTTTATTTACTTTTATTTATTTATTTATTTATTTATTTATTGTCTTTTTTTTTTTTTTTTTTTTTGACTCAGCACTGCTTCTCATCTGCTGTGAACAAAAATTAGCTAAACCAGCATTAAAAATGGCAGTTGTCCATCTGACCAATTAGTGATAATTGGTCTTGCGAGCTCCTAGCAGTTTCCTAAACCACTGGAGAGTAAATACCATAGATTAGAAGCTAAAAATGGTTCAGGAATTACAGCTCCTGTACCAAAATGGGTCCTGTTGTGAAACAAAGCCCAGAGTTAATGAGTTCCTGTGGTGTGGAAGGCACTTATGGCTGAATTTATGCATATGTCAAAAGTTCAAATATGTCAGAGGACCAAGATTTCTTTGGAAGTTTATTAAGATAAAATGTTGAGTGAACACACAACAAATCCTTGTAAATTACGTCAAGTCTTAAGTCAAGATTTGAGAGATCATTCACTCTGCTGAGAGGGTGATTGGCTGCAATCTACCATCCCTCCAGGACCTGTACACCTACAGGACTTGGAAACAAGCGGAAAAGATTGTGGCTGACCCCTCCCACCCCAGACATCATCTTTTTGAGCCACTCCCCTCTGGCAGGAGGCTACGGTCCATCAAGACCAAAACTTCACGCCACAAAAACAGTTTCTTCCCAACTGCAGTAGGACTCATTAGTCAAACCAGAGACTGGCACTGACCACCCCACCCCATCTCCACCCCCACTCCACCCACACACTCACACATCCCCCCAGTCATCACACGTTGCACTACATCCATTCACTTACAACGTAAGTTCTATAACCATTGGACTCTATGCGCTACATTAACGCACATTCCCTGTATATTATATTGTACATCCTCTGTATATTGTACATTTTATACATTCTGTGTATATTGTACATTTTTTGATCGTATATTTGTATTTACCTTGTATATTTTTCTTTTCCTTCCTGAGCACCATGCACCAGAGCAAATTCCTCGTATGTGAAAACCTACTTAGCAAAAATAAATCTGAATCTGAATCTGAGAGCATGCAGGAATAGAATTGTGAGTATAATCAAATGCTTGAGGACGCATGAGGAAACGTGTCTCTAGATTTAAGGACGAAGCTGTCCCTCTCATATGTAAACTGAACCTGAGACCAAAATCCAACGAACTGACATCAGAGTACTTCCTGTCACATGTTACTGGAAAAATGGTTAGCATATACTTTCTCATTTTCTGACAAAGCAGATCTGACAAAACAGCTAAAGTCAGAGGGCATACTGGGTTCACACAAAATCAGGATTTTACACTCAAAACCTGCTCTATGCTTAAAGGTGCATCCCCGCATGCTTTCACATTTTGTCTTACAGACTGATTAGCACTCAAACTTGTTTAGCATTTGCTCAGTGGTTTCATCTTCAATGAATTTCCATAGATTTGGAGGCTGAAGTTATTCTTGTTAATGTGTCCACCCTCGTGCACTGCAGGCACTTTGGAACTGCATCCACTTAGCAGCTCCTGTGTGTTGAGGAGTAGTCATAAAAACTCACCGTAATTTCCAACACGAATGCCTAATGACCTCTCTCTCTCTCTCTCTTTCTCTCTCTCTCTCTCTCTCTCTCTCTCTCTCCCTCTCTCATCCACCTGAAACACCTGCAATACCAAAATCTGATTTTACTCACTTATTTGCTCACTCAGTCCCTCAAAAACACCCCGCACATTCCACATCCTACACCCCCTTACACACACTATGCCCCCCACACACATACACCCCACACACAGGCACTCACACACGCAGTGCTGCCTCTCTGTGTGCTCTTGTAGCTATTGTGGTAGTATCATTAAAACTCTTCAGACTAATTATCTCCCCTGATGAGCCACAGGCCTCAATGGGACGACAGGGAGAGATCTGGCGTGATTGACTTAGCCTGCACTGTTCTGAACGAGCCATTAGCCTGGCCAAGCGTTTGCGCACACACACACACACACACACACACACACACACAGGTTTTTGCTAATGTACTGTAAGAAGGCTCTCACATTCATTTACATCCCTGTGAAAAGAACTGTCAGTTGTTAGAAGGAAAAACTGAGGGTTTTGTGTGTGGGAACTGATTTGCACACTTTTTGCACACTCTCTGCCCGTCTTTTGCTGTTTATGAATGTGCATGTTACTGAGTGTGCGTGTTCACACTTTCCCCTCTCATTTCCCCAGGTGCCACAGGGGAATGCTGGAATGCTGGGAATGTAAGCCAGTGATGAGTGATGGCGACAGTTTGCCAGAGAAACAGAGCGATGGAGGGAGATGGAAGTAAGCAGAGAGAGAGAGAGAGAGAGAGAGAGAGAGAGAGAGAGAGAGANGAGAGAGAGAGAGAGAGAGACTCCTCACATGTACCAGCCACTCATAAACACTGTCACACACTAAGAAAAGATTTCCACCTATGGATCATCGTTCACCTTAATTCCCTCATTAATCAGTTTACACCATAGTGTTTGGACACTTTAGGATGGTGTTTGTTTTCACTGTGGGCTGTGCACCCATGCCTGAGTCATGAAAGCCAAAACAGATTGAGGGAAGGAGGGAGGATGTTGAGAAATTAGGAGATAGTTTACAGTAGGTTGGAAGCAGGGAGTGCATCATGGAGGAAAGACTAATGGATCACTATTAATAATGTTAATGATAATATAGCTAACTGGGATAAGAGAGGAGATTCCACAGAATGTTTGTGTATCTGTGCGTGTATGTGTGAAGGGTAGAAACAACAAAAAAAGAGAGAAAGAGCAACAAAGGCTGAGTCAGACTTTAAGTCTAGAATTTATTCCTGGGCATAAAAATCTCTCTGACCACAGAGGTCATCTTATCTTTATAACTTGTGATTGTGTTCGGCTGTTAAAGCCCAGCTGGTAGCTCTGGAAGCACATCCAGCTTCTACTGGCCAAATTAGATGCACACTTTTAGAAACAAGGTGCCACATTCAATGCGTCTTTGTCACCGGAGACAGATCACAACTACGCTAACAGATATTGCCAAGAAGAGTGAAACATCCTTTTGTTTCATTAGGAGGAGAAAGTGGGCTCAAATAAATCTTTCCCATCTCTGATAATCAGCCTTTTATATTGAAGTTTAATTACCTTTTTAAGGAGATATAAACATTTATAGCAATGAATCATAGTTTTTAAGTGATAGCATCGTATCCAGACACTTGTGACCTTTAAGCAGTTTTTGGCTCTTACATGAATGACATCATATCCTAAGGATTACACAAAAAGTTCTGAACTAATGGGAAAAATCCATAAAATTGTGGTGCGGGAAGATCCCGGAATTTTCAAAATAATTCCTTAACCATGTGTGATAGGGTGTTTTTTATTTTCTTGAAAAGTAATACACTGATCTTGATGACAAGACATTAAGCATATTTATCCAATAATAGACTGAGTAGATGCAATTTTGTCAGAATTTGGATAAATAATTTCTTTTTTTATGATCAATAAAGCAATTAAGTCTATTATCCTTATGGTAGTTTCTTCTCTCGCACAGTGGCTAGCAATCAATACGTTTATATGCATTTTAAAACTTTCATTACTCGGAATAACACAGCAAATCAACTTTTGTTTCAAACTTCTTAATTAGACTGAAATCAATGTAAACTGAAGTAAATTCCCTGCAAGTAACAGACAGAGATTATGTGATTGTAAATTGACTTATTTGGACATGTAAACATAATCAAAGTAAACTAGCTCACCTGGCATACTCTGCTCATACTCCAATTATGCAATTCATCATGTATATTCAGCAAAACTATTAATTCCACCCGTGTATACATCATACTCGCATTATTACTTTAATCGGAATACAGACAAATAATCAGAGTATAGCATGCATATAAATGTACTGACTGTTGCCTTACAGCAAGAAGCTTGTTATTTCAAAGCCCCATCCCTTATATTATGTAAAAAACATACATTTTATCTGGACTTCTTCAGCCTTGGCTGAGGTATGTGCTCTAATGACAGCCCTTTTAGTTTGAAGAGGAAGTAGCAGGTTGAACGACAGCAAAGGATCTGGCTGTGGTGTTTGCAGAAGCACATAAGGAAACTAATTCCAATTCCCAGAGAGTTCAGGTGGAAATAATAAGAAAGATGCTTTAACTCCCCTAAGCAGACTGGAAAACCTGGCACCACGCCCGCTCCAGCATAATGGAGACAATGTGGTGCCCATGAAAGCAGCCAGCATGCTACATGCTGCATCAAACTGCAAATCATTTGGGATTTGGTATACAAAGACATCAAGAATGTATTTTAGGGGGAAATCCTACAGGATTTCAGGATTGGCGTGTTAAATATCCTGCCTGAAGGATGAAGTCAATATATGTATTGTATCTATTACAAAAGATATAATTACTGACACAACAGCTGTAACATTAAACTGGTTTCAGTCATACCCCTGACTATCCACAGTAATGCAAAGACTAACAAAGTAATTTACACAAGAACTGCAGCAATTATTTTCACACTGCTTTCCAAAGCTACACAAACTCAGCAGTGCAGTGTGTTTCTGCCTCCCACTGGGTGTCAGAGGAGGGGAAGGGNGGGGGGGGGGGGGGTAATGCAGAGAACAGATGGTAGAATGGCCTCTATACTGCCTGGGTGATTATGGACACAGCTGTCAGTCACTTTATATGTACGTGTGTTGTGTGTGCAAGTGTGTGTGTGTGTGTGTGTGTGTGTGTGTGTGTGTGTGTGTGTGTGCTTCGTGTCTGAATGTGTGTGTCTGTGCGTCCACCTCTCACCCACCCATGTCATCTCCAGCTCCTTTGTACTCAGCACGGCATGGTGATAAAACATTAGTGTTTATTGCCAGCATATTTTTGTGAATATATATGAGCCAAAGCTGTCAGAGCCCAGAATATTTTATGTTTTTTTAATTTATTTATTTATTTTTATTTTTTGTCTTTGCTTCTCACTTTGTGTTACTATTATGAGGCTTTATCTCCATCTAGTGGTGCCATAGGGGAATGGTTCTCATTCTTTCTATGGTGGCAGCAATTACACAAAGCAATATTCCCAGGCACACCTGCTCACCAAGCCAGATTTTATTCCATTTCATTTAATTTGATTTCATTTCAGTCCATTTAATAAAAATCATTACAATAAAATTAACAGTTTCAGTTCCAAATAAGAATTCTGGCATTTGCAAATTGTGGCACCTACCAAAATGATGGGTGGCAGGAAAGTAAATCTGGTAATTATCGAAGTTGGGGAAAGCTAAATTTATTGTCAGAAAACAACATTTTGGATGTGTTTTTTCAGATATTGAACAGTATTTATTGGAAATACCTTTTTAAAATATTTCATATATTTGTGGTAAGAAAGTTGCTCATCATATGATGTGAGGGTTTAAAATTCAAATTGTGGAAGATATCAAAATATACTAGAATACTGCCGTGCAAAAGTTTGGAATCATCCAGAAATTTCCATTGTTTAAATAGAAATTGACACTTTTATTCACTTTTATTCAAGATGGCATGAAAATGATGTAAATATATAGCCAAGATACTAATAATGTTGCAAATGCTTATTACTGCTGGAAATGACTGATTTATAATTAATTATTCACACAAAACTGCAAAGCCCTATTTTTAGCAGTAGTCCAGCGTCCTAATGTCCTAATCCTTAATTAGTCATGTTTATATGCTAATTGATTATTACAAACACCTTTGTAATTGTGTTAGCACACCTGAAACCCATTTTTCTGTTCAAATAAGCAGGCAAATTTACTTGGGTTGCAAAGTAGCACTCCTAATGTTCAATTCTGGATTCAAAAATGACCCCAACGAAAAAGCTTTCTCAAGAAGCACATCAGTTGAACTGAAGGTTATTCCATGCATCAAGTTGCCAAGAAACTGATTATTTCATGCAAAGATGATACCCCTTTGAGAGAAAAGGGCAAACTAGATCTAACTAGGACAGGAAAATAAATGGAAGGTACGCAGATACACAAATGCTAAAGAGAATAAGTACATCAGAATCATTTGAGAAAGAGATGCCTTACAGGTCCTCAGATGGCTTATTCCTTAAATAGTACATGCCAAATACCAGTGTCATCTGCAACAGTGAAAAGACATCCAAGATGTCATCAATATAGCATCTTGTTGTGATAAAAGACATACAGAGCAGGAGCTTATTATTCTATTCTAGACTATTCTCTAGTCAGGTTAATGTTTCATGTCTACTTTATTTTATGTTAGGGTTTTTAGTTTATAAGTTTTATCTCCATTATACACTAATCCATACACACGTGCACTTAAAAAAAAAAAAAAAAAAAAGCATCTTCAGACACACAAGCAAGCAGCAGCATGTGTGAAGGTATGATCTAGTGTGAAACAATCAGAAGTCATTAGCAGCAGCCATTAGCCAGCTGTGGAAACCGCTTACTGAGACAAATGACGAAGTAAGAGACATAACAAGATACTAAAATCAATGAATAAAACATGGAGCATTATTCCCAAAACATGTTTTTATTTTTTGGTGCTCATATCTACATTTTGTGCTGCATGTATCTTTTCTTGCTTCTTGCTTGCAGGTTTTCTGTATAGCTGCTGTATGATCCTCATAGATACTTAAATATTTATGTAGTTTCCTATTAACAAATATCAACCATGCTAAATTTCTTGCCATTAAAGAGGTCAATTTTACGTCCCAGCATGCTTTGCCTCATAGTGATGATGTTGCCCCTGCAGAAACTTCAGGAGCAGCATATCTAATGGTGTTTATATTTACTGTATCTGCGGGTTATTGTGACTCTCAGGTGCCTCATTGTTGAGGGCTGTTGTGGTAAAGGAGGTCGTGGGTGTGTAGCGGCTCATTATATTCTTGATCCAGTCAGTGTACCAGCACAGCTTGGTGTAGACGCTGGGATCAGCTGGGTCTGTGCAGCCATGGCTGAACCACAGAAGGCCCTGCAGCTGGCCGTCACACTCCACCACACTGCCACCATCATCCTGGGGGGAGGGGTGGCATAGGACATAAGAGCATAGAAGGCAGGTGCTCAGAAGACATTTGCCAGAGGTGGAAAGTTACTAAAAACATTTACTCAAGTATAATTTGGAGATATACTGCTTTCTGCTTTACTTTAGTATTTTCGTGTTTTGCCACTTTCTACTTCTACAATACATTAAATACTGTGTTTTTACCCAAGTGCATTTATTTGAACCTGTAGTTATGAGTTCGTTGGCACCTCAGATGTTTCATTCGACATGAGATGAACTCATAAAATATTACTCTTGTCAGGTACAAAAAAATTTGAATCTCAGCCCTGTTTCCACATGAAAGCTAATATATTATCATTAGAATTTTAGAAAGAGAAAGAAGTCAGATAAGTCTTTGATTGGCATAAAAGCATGAAAATCCACAAAACTTGAGATGCAAATCCAAAATGCATCAAAACTGAGCCACTCTAACAGAGATCATTCTTCACTATGAGTACTTTTACTTTAGGGTCAAGGCCAAGGTCAAGCTTTATTGGTCTCCAAGGAGAAATTTGGTTTAGGCGTCAAGGTGCTGTTCCACATCTATTCTACATTCAAACCTCAAATGCAGCTATACACACATTGTCATTAGAAAAAAAAAGTGCCATGTTCTGCCATACATTACTAGATACTTCAATACATTTGCTAATACTTTTACTTTTAGTGCTCATTTACTTTTGCAGTTATGAATGCTTTTACTTGTGATTAAGTATTTTTTGATTGTGTTTTGAGTACTTCTACCTAAGTAATGGATCTGCTTAATCTTTACCCCTGCCCATGACAGTGAGAGGTGGGNGGGGGGGGGGGAGAACAAGGCTAATCGAGGAAGAGAGATTAACTGAAACGACAGGACAGACATAAATACAACAAAACAATTATTGGTTCTCTGCCCATAATTATTGCTGATTAATCTTCAGTGCTCACCATGCAGTTATCTGTGTTACTCAGTCCAGCACAGAACATGCCTAGACTCCAAAACAGGTACTCAGGGAAAGTGGCCTCACAAGTCTGGTCATCCACAACAGGCACAGTTATACACTTCAGGTACCGCCGAGCCTCATCTGCATGAAACAGGAGGAAAACATATAACATAGCACCGCTGCATGTATTATCTCATTCTTACACAGACACCTGTATCACAAGTACAGTTCACAGTGACAGCTGTAATGTATTTTGTACCATCACCCATAAATCTTTCCTCAGTTAACCTTTAGGTGGCTTCACTTTTTAGAAGTTTGACTGAAACATAAGGCTTTATTATGAAGTGACCTTCTCTTTTAATTAGTCTTAGTCACTGATTGAGCATTTTGACAGTCAATGTGAAACTTGATTAAAACCATCTTTATCATTACTGAAATGTAAATTCAGATCTTGCTAGAGCTGTAACAATTAGAATACAAATCACTTTTAGCAAGTAGATGCCCACCAGCTGATCGCAATCAAACATTCCCGAGTTTTCATATTTAATAATGAAATTGTTCATTTCATTTAATCTGTTAGTTGCTTTATTAGTCCCAGTTTGTGCCTCCTATTCAGTCTGTATTATTTTATTATTTTGGTCTTTGAATTCATTGAGTCACAGATTTAAGAGACTGTGTCAAATACATATACCATCAAGAAACTTAGAAGATTTTACCTAATTTTTCCATACTTACCATGCAAAGATAACATAAATGAGTTTATATAAAATCGTATAGTAATAGAAAATAAACTTAATAAAGATAAATGAAACTGATTAAAAAAAACACTTCATTTTGGTTGTGTGCTGTATAGCTACAACAAGACATGTAAGGTCATACCATGCCTGCTTGCCTCGTTTAATGGAATTTTGTTTGAATACATTTTTCAAAAGGTTGTGACAAATCCACTTTACCTTGCAGTGCAACTGTTTTTTTTTTATTACAGAGGAATGTGGAACTATCTTCAAAAACATTTCTTCAAAAAGATGTTATTGTCAAGTTTCATGCTGGATTTTTCTAAAGTTCGGGTTTATGTTTGAGACTCTTAAATCTGCGACTTCCATGCAATTTTCTCAGTTCAAAAACCTTGTGGCAGAGTGTGGAAGACTGGATGAGGAAACACTGGCTTCCTGCAATTATGCTGAATTCTGTGATTTGTGTGGTGACAGTTTAATGATATGCAAAGCCACATTAGGGGTGTTAAATCCACTTACACTGATTTGGTCTGGTGGAACCCCAGCCACTGACATGGCAGGTCTCTCCAGGCTGGGGGCAGCGTTTGGGCAGAGGGATGGGCTGGACATACTGGTTGAAACGAGCCGGTTCTGCCAGGCGGACCAGTGTGAGGCTGTGGAGCGGAGAGCGGTACGGGCTGTGACGGATCACATCAGCCACCAGAATGTGCTGCTTGCTGACCTCCTCTACAGTCAGATCATGTTCCCCGAGAGATGCAATAGTACTGTAGGATCTGCAGAGCATGGGGAGAGAGAGGAGGGGAGAGGAGTGAAGGAGACAAAAATAGAAGAGAGGTGAGGAACAGCATAGAAAACAGATTCTAAATTATTAAGCTCAACCAGCCTCTGCAGGCCTCAGGCAGACATGAGACCATGACCTCCAAACAGCAAGAGTCAGTCAGACATGAACAGCATGTCTGGTTCAATCAAGCAGGCACCAGCCACAGACACTTCTTCTGCCTCCAATATTAAGTCTTTCTGACTAACACAGATTATAATCACAAAGCTAAAAGTTTGTTCAGAAAACAAAATATGTATGATGATGGACTTACAGGACAGACTATAATATGTTGTATTGATATGATTTATTTTAATGTATGAGCACAGCCTTGGAACAAAATGGAAGTCAGTTGACAGCATTATGACCTCTTTGTCTTTGCAGGAGAAACATGAAGACAAAACATACAGATTTTTTTTATTTTTTTTAATCTCTTCAGGAAATTTGTGTGAGTCACTGGAGGAGTTTAATCATGCAGAAACTGCAGCAGCAATTATGGTAGAAGCTAAAATGCCACTCATTAGAGCACATACCTCTATATACTGTACCATCCTAACTACTAGGAGCAGTGGGTCGCCACTGAGCGCTGCCCAGGGCCTAACTCAAGTCTAAAGCCTAATGCTTTGGTCAAGTACAATGGCAGGAGCATTATTACAGGGAAGAACATGGAAACTCCACACAGAGAGGAAAAGGGCCAGCACAGGGCTTCAAACATACTGTGCCACCTAAATAGAAAGAGACAGCTATAATAATAAGAGATTGCTATATTACTTGTGCACCACAAGCTTGTAGGATCTTCCTCTTTAATAGGTTCTTCCCAGGCCTATGCCTATGCCTGCTCCACCAAGTTTTGTCAAAATCGGTTTATAATGTATTGAGTAAGCTTGCTAACAAACAAACAACCAGCACCGGTGAAAACACAGCCTCTTTGGTAGAGGTAAAAATGGCTCGACATAAATAATACACAATTGAATTCCTAAAAGCACAGAATATATAGTAATTTAGTAAGACCATCTTAGCTACATTTCCCAAAGACCAATAGGATTGTATTTCTGACACCTGATGAAAAATTGGCTGTGCACAAAACAGTAAGTTGAAATGATAAACAGTTAAAATGGTCTGAATGATTCTTAAATCACCACAAACGAGGCATCATTATTTTAATTTGACATCAGCAATGCTTAAGTGTGCTTACGCAAATATTCACTTGCACTATTCTACTCACATGGGTGCACAGGTAAAGGAGGTTACCAGCCACCACTCGTTGATCAGAGCGCCACTGCAGGTTGCTCCTCCACCGTGCAGGTTGACCTGCCAGGGTCTGGAGTGAGGCTGGCACACTTTGTCGTCCTCCAAAGGAGCCGCTCCTGTAATAAACCAGCAAAGAAAAACTAACTGTGTAGAATATTCATTTAGGTTCATTTAGGTGGTAAATATGTACCTGTGAAGCCTAAAGCTGCCAGCAGAATGAACAGGTTCATGCTGTGTCTCATGTTTTTCTCGTGTTCATCTGTATTTCTAATGTGTGTGATTCATTAATCTGCCCGTTTTATACCTGGGTGTGTTTTCAGTGGCCAGTGGGAGGAACACAGAGCTTGACTGATATTAGCATCATTTCCCACTCAGCCTTAATCTTTGTCATCCTATAACCTTATCAGCTTACAAAAGACTTATTGTAAGTTCTGCCTCTAGCAAGAAAAAGGAAGACAAAGGGAATTAGATAACAAACATTTAACATGACAGAGCTCAGACACTTTAAAGTAACAGAAGGTACTGTAGCAACATAATAGTGATTATATTTATTTTGAGTTTTATAGGTTGTATTAAAAGTATTTTTATTGGTGAGAATTTGATTTGTGCCCTCTAAAATGGTGACATAGATAAGGAAACAGAGATTTTGTAACACTGAGCGGAAACTATAAAAGAGATAAGACTGGAGATATTATTCTCATTGTTGTATATTATTAATAATCTACAGTGATGCAGTTTTAAAGGTTTGTCCTAATATTACCCAGTGTTGGGAAATTCATGCTAAGTTAAAATAGATGTGTGATTACTTTGTCTCTTATCAGTCATCAAAGTCTGATTAATGATAAAACATGATTCATTTTCCCCCTTTGATACTTAACATCTCAATCTTTATTTTTTTTTAAGAACAAACCTGATCTAAATGTAAACTATATATAGGCCTGCTTTCCTGTGTTTTTTTAAATAATAATAATAATAATAATAATAATAATAANAACTATATATAGGCCTGCTTTCCTGTGTTTTTTTAAATAATAATAATAATAATAATAATAATAATAAATTTTATTTGTTGGAACCTTTCAAAACACTCAAGGACATCATACAATGTATCAGAAAGAATAAAACAGCATGAAATTTAAAAGGATTCAAATACATAAACACTTACAAAACAACGTGTAGTTAAAACACCATCAAGTCAGAGTAAAAATAAAAGTATGCAGGATAGATACAATATGGATTGAATGGCATGGTTAATGTAATTACAATGAATAAGCCAATCTAAACAGATGTGTTTTAATCTGTGATTTGAAGTGTGTGATGGAATCCAGATGACGGATCTGTGGTGGAAGTGAGTTCCAGAGTCTGGATGCAGAGCAGCTGAAAGCTCTGGCATCTATGGTGCCGAGTCTGAAGGGTGGAACAGACAGCAGAGCAGCAGAGGAGGATCGCAGAGACCAGGAGGGGATATGTAGGGATGAAGAAGTTCTGAAAGGTATGGAGGGGCCAGGTTATGGAGGGCTTTGAAGGTCAGCAGTAGAATTTTGTAGTGAATCCATTGGTGAAGAGGAAGCCAGTGGAGCTGGATGAGGATGGGTGTGATATGGTCAGATGACTTGGTGCGGGTGATGATCCTTGCAGCAGAGGTTTGGATAATTTGAAGCTGGTGGAGAAGTTTGTCCGGGATTCCAGAGAGGACAGTGTTGCAGTAATCAATGCAAGATGTTACCAGTGCATGGATAAGAACTTCAGTGGTACGCTGAGAGAGGGATGGGCGGAGTCTGGCGATGTTGCATAAGTGGAAAAAGGCCGTACGTGCGATGTTGTTGATGTGAGGACTGAAAGCGTACTGTCAAATGTAACACCAAGGCTTTTTATTTGGGAGGAAATGTGGACCGGACAATTATCAATGGGAATCGTGAAAGCAGAAGTTTTGGAGAGTGTAGACTTTGAACAGATGAGGAGAACCTCACTTTTATTACCATTGAGCTTGAGAAAGTTGTTTGACATCCAGATGTTGATATCCTGGAGACAGCTGGTGAGGGCAGATGGGGGAAGGGAGGTGTTGGGTTTGGTGGAGATATACAGTTGGGTGTCGTCAGCATAGCAGTGAAAATGTATTTTATAGTGGCAAAGAATGTGTCCAAGGGGAAGGAGGTAGGTGATGAATAAGAATGGTTTTAACAGCCTCAGAAAACTGTTTAGCTGTTTTCTACACTTAAAAGATGTCAATCCAGCAGGATCCATTTGTGTGATTTCATTTGTTATTGTTTACATTTGCATCACTGATTGTACCTTTATTCAATTGTGCAAACAGCCAGTCTACATTTCACAAGGTCAGTGTTCGTGCCAAGACTCACTGAGCAAAACAAACACAGCTCGTGTAGAAGAGGGAAGAACTATTGTGTTTAAAGGATGGTGTGTTGTGAAATTCATGTGCAAACTTTGGACGAACTGGTTTTGTTTGTGATCCAATTTGATTCCAATAAGCAGAAAATGTCAAAATAAATAAATAAATAAATAAATAAATAAATAAATAAATAGATAGATAGATAGATAGATAGATAGATAGATAGATAGATAGATAGATAGATTACAATGGTTTGCATATTATGTCTTTTCCTTGTTTAATTTCATCCACAGGGTGCTGATGATTACCTGAGATTATTTATAAGTAAAAATTTGAAATTTAAATTATTTAAAATTTAATCTACATCTTGTTGGCTGTGATGGATTATCTATTACAAGCACTTTTCAAGTCTCTACAAGTTGATTTTTTATAGTGTACTGGAATGAACTGAAACCAACGCAGTCTGCAAGATGAGAAAAAAAAAACATTCTGAAATTTAGTGTTCCAATAATATACTATATTTGGGAAATATACTACTGGCAATGTTACAGGTAATGTTAGGTTGTACTTACTGTGCAAAAATATGTAAAACCACCAGGCATCATCCTTTATTGAGTTTTCTTCTCAGCACCTAGTTGGTGTACTGGTAGCATACCTTCCCACACACCTACACATACATATAGGTGTGTGTGTGTGGGGGGGGCACACATACTACACCTATGCATACTGTATGTGTAGGTGTGTGTAGTCCCTCTTTAGGATGGGTTACTATGTTCATGTATTAAACTTTAGTGGACTTGGCACATAAACATTTCAAGGGTGATCACATCTCAAGTGAACAGCTCTAAATATAGGTGAATATAGAAATATAGATGAGGAAATGAGCAAAAATGAGTTTGGATGATTGATCAGAATGAGTTTGGATGTCAGATTTTGGTTTTTGTTTTGTTTTCCTTTCAATCCTTTAGGCATAACTAAACAACATGTGTACATCTGGACTACATCTAATTGGTTCTATCCTGTGGCTCCTGATAAGTATGTATTTTTGATAAACAAGATGATGTTAGAAAGCAAATGTGTCTATTTTGTTTGTGTGGATTGTAACTTAGGAAGAAGCCGCATGATGTAAATTGTGCATTATGAAAGATCTGAAAGTTCTTGCATCACCAGCTGTCAGAATCCACCTAGAGTTTTTGTTGTTTATTCATCTCTGCTGCCTTCTTTTCACTCACATGTTGTTTATTTTATCTGTTATTCATTTCAACAGAAGATTCTGGTGCCTCAGCTGATGAAACACTTGTTCCACATTGTTGATCCACACAGACATATGCGATCCTTTGCTCTAGCGTAATGAAAGTGAACACAATACAAGCAGGTATTTCACAATCAGAAAAAAAAAAAAAATCACTTTCACCAATGAAACACTGTTATTGTATAAATATTTTATTTCAAGCTATGCAATACAAATGTTTTAATTTATTCAGAGGTGGAATGACCATCATTTGAGTCAAAGCTGTGTGAAACAAAGACCAGTAGGTGGCGTTAGAACATTACATTACATTACTACACTGTTTTCTTGACTGACTACTTCCTGTTTGTGGAACCCCTGAATGAATTTATCATTCGTACTTAGGCTCTGTGCTCTGTAGCTTGTTGTGTCCAGTCTGAACGGGATTACAGTCTCAGCTGGGTGGTTTTGTGTTTTTTATCACTGCCCCATAAATGCAGCAAAAAGCACTGGGTTCCATATTGTATAGAAGTTTGAGCTTTTCAGGCTTGAATACAGTGAGATACAGCCAAGTTCAGACCATCAAATAACACTTGGAGCTTTAGATCTTGAGGGACTTGAAAGTTTTTGACTTAAAGTTCTTATGGGAGACAGCGCAGCATGTCAGAGATGATGGGTGAGTTTACTGGGAATCAGTTTTTATTTACTGCTGGGGTAAAAGATGTGATAAATCTGGTCTTGCACAATGCCAAAATAGGTGCTCACAGCTTTGGTGGTCTCGTCGTAAACATTCCTGTGGGTAACACACAAAAACAGAAGACTTTTAATATAAATGAAGCCTAAATATGTAGAATTTATTCCACTGTAAACTGCAATGTGTCTTACTTCGCCTTCTCTTCCAGCTTCAAGCTGTTGATGCTTTCCAGGGAGCCAATGGCTTTATCCACAGCGGTTTCATAGTAGGACCTGAAGGCATCTGTGATCTTGGTCAGCGTTCCTCTCTCCTCCTCCTCCTCCAGAGTCTGCCTTGGCATACGGAAACTTTCAGCACCTACACAAAACAGATTGAAGGGGTCAAAAGGTCAAAGCCTGCCAACAAAGGATCTTGGTTTTTTGTGTACCAGTTTTGTGTGTGTGTGGGAGTGCACTTACTGACAGCAAGCAGTGCAACCAGCACAGTGAGAACCAACAGTTTGTTCATGGTGTCACTCTGTATCTGTGAGGAAAATCCTTAAATTTAATGCTTATCTCACTTTATCCACTAGGATGGGACATTTTTATAGATACTCCAAAATGCACAGTTGAGAGATTTCTATTGATAATGTTTGTGAAATGGAGAGTCTATTTCTTGATTCTTTTTGCTCTCCTAGCAAAAGAGAACAATTACTCTTGTTGTTTCTTTGCAAAAATCTACTTTCCAGAAACACAATAAACACAACATTGATGCATTTCTATAACTGTTCCATTCTATCCCACTCAGTAAATGTAGAAAACATGGCTGTACTCACTGTACTCCTCTCCAGAAATGACTGTGATGAAGAAAACAGAATAAGAAGCGCTGCTGACCAGACCTGTATATATATGAGCGTAAATGTGTTGACTTGTCGCTCCCAGAGCCAAAGTGCACTCTCTGGGAGATAAACCCACACTGAGGTCTGCTGTGTTTGTGGTAGTTTGTGTGGTATTTTGTCTTGATAAAACAGACATTGTGACTATCTATGTAAATACAGGAATTGTGGGTAAAATGTCAAAGGGTTTTAGAGTTGAAATGTAGTCTGATTTGATTTCTTAGCACTGGGTAAATTTTCCACAAATTCCTTCTTAGTCATGGATTTAAGTTTTAAGTTCATTACAGTCTGTATTTTTCTATTGATTAGTCCATTAGTTCATCCACACAGTCACTCTTAAACCTTGCCCTGTTCACATTTGAGGCATTTGTTACTTGCATAATGGTGGTGATGCGTTCATGTTACAATACAATAGTCCTAAGTCCTATTTAGATAATCAGAAACCAGAGTGTGTTGAACATGTCATCCTGTCTCATGTAGGTCAGAAATAACAGATAATGGCTAAAGGTTATGAAATATTTAGGCCAGATTAGATTTATTGAGCCCCAATAAAAAAAAAAAAGACATCATGTAGCATTTTTNTTTAGGCCAGATTAGATTTATTGAGCCCCAATAAAAAAAAAAAAGACATCATGTAGCATTTTTATCATCGAAGAACCAAAGAAAGAAATCAAAGTTCTATCAGTTCCATGTGAAAGATACATGAATAGGATCTGTGTCAGCATCTGTTTTAGCACATGATTTGTTTTTTGCTTCAACTTCAAAGCTGCAGCTGCTGAAAAATGACCTAATGAAATCAACTAAATTAAACAAAGGGGCGCCCACTCTCGCCTATGAAAACGGCATGTTAGAGTGGCAGACCCCTTTTTCCTCATCATTGTGATTTGGCAGGGGAAAATCCATTTCACCTTTTAGACAGGAAATGAAAAGGTCATTTGCAAAAATACACTCTTTAGTGTATTTTTTTTATTTAAAAAAATTACATTTTTTATAAAATTATGAAGTCACATTTTGATTGTGCATTCCAGATAATATTAAGCAAGTGATATGTTACCTGTGTTTTGTTATTTTATTTTGATTTATATTAAATTTGAACACAAAATTAGTTTTTTGCTCTGACCAGAAATGTACAATTAAAAAAACAAACAAAAAAAAAAAAAAAAAAANTTTTTTTTTTTTTTTTTGAACAGCTTTTCCATCTGTGAGGATTTTGATGATTTTAATAATGACTGTTTTCGATCAAGCAAAAGTGAAATATTCTCTCTCTTTTTTTTTTTGACAACTATATATTTTATACTGTTTACTTAGGCCCCTGGGCAAAATCATAACCTGCAAGAATAAAGTATTTTCAGTAGTTTTGAATGGCTTTGGGTTTGTTTTTTATTACTTTATAAGATCATTTTTACCTAAAACATCAAATACATTCTCAGATTAGAATAAAGTGTAATTCTTGTACTACTGTGAAATCCTATGAAGTTCTAATTTTTAGATTTTAAGCTCTTTTTTTTTTTTTTTTTTTTTTTTGGTGTATAAGCTACATCTTGATCCAGTCCTAGGGGTAAACATCATGCTCGATCATGTGATCCAGCGTCAAATGGCATGATGCTTGTGACCTGAGGTTAGGTCATGATGAGAACATCTGTGGGTGGTAAGTTTGATATCAAACAAACGGAACAGATTCACTGCTGCTTCATGTGGAAATAACCTGAAAAGGAAAATACACTGCATTGTGGCACTTCCACTATGCCGCTTGTCTCTTGTCTCTTATTGTCTCTTTTTGCAAGAACTTTGTATAATGTTGATTACATAGAGAATAAGGATCATGTGTAGCATTATTCAAAACCCCAAATAAACACTAATAGTCATTTTTGGAGAAGAACAGAATATCAGGAAACCTCTAAACCAGTTGGCACATTCTAGTGCTTTTACACAAAACGTCATCATCAAACTGAGCTCAAATGCCACAAAAAACAAAAAAAAAAAAAAATNAAAAAAAAAAAAAAATCAAATGTCAGACAATCTTTTTATTGTAAAATCACTGCAAAGTCAAACTGTTTTAGCAGGCTTTCATTCAAAGCAAAGGGTGTTTTGTGAAGGATAATCTTTTTGAAATATTCCAATTTTTATTTCAACATATTTCCTCTATCACACATAGGATAGTGGTGGGAGAAACATGATACATGTATATGGGGAAAGAGGAACGACATACAGCAGAGGCCACCACCTGCAACTGAAGCAGATATGCTCTCATCACTATTATGCAGTTCATATATTAGCCACTGAGCACCTGACACACAAGAAATGTGAATCATTTTAAATTCTGGATATGTGAACAGTCTGTGTCATCTTTGACAAATTTCCACTTATTTGAGCTTAAACTTAACCTGAGATCAACAGTTCCAATAGAGACGATAGACTTGTAACATAATCAGACAACCTCATTGTTGTCTGTGTTCACTAACTGAATGAATACACTGACACTAGCCCAAAATTTCAATTACAGCTCTAATTTTAGTAAACTTGCAGGTGGCCTTATGAATCCAAATAGAGTTCCATTCATGTTTGTCAAAGGATTTTAATTCCTGTTGCATTCAGTTAAGATCTGGAATTATAGAAGTTTGATTGACATGTGCCAATCAAAAATTTTTGTCCTACAAGTTCTGTCACACGCTTTAACCTTAACCTATATGTACAAAAAAAAAAGAAAACAAAAAAGAAAAAAAGCCTTGTGATGTAAACCCCAATCCTTGCCATGAAGAATCACATTTCAAAGTGTTTCCAGTTCACTTTTTATTGAACTCACTCACACACACATTCATAGTTGCATACAGACTTGGTTAGTGTATCAAACACAAATACTGTACCTGCACAATTTGCATAGTTGATGTTGACATATTTAACCTTTGCTCACTTTGGAAAAGATATTTTTTTTTTTAAAGGCAAAGGATTCATTTGCATTGTGCATTGCTCACAGCCTAAACTGGTAACGTTTCGGTTAGGTATCATGTATTACAAGCACTGTCAGCTTCTGCTCCAGACTGGGATGATAGCTGGTTTGCTCCAGTTGGTGTTCTTTACTCCTCAGCTGGCAAGAACCGGTCCAGGTAGATCTTGATGTGGTTGATGGCAGTGTCCAGGTAAGAGCCAATATAGGGGCGCAGGTAATATCCATACACACCCAGAGTGTTCAGACTGGCCTTTTCCATCAGGGGACCTACCTCATCACCCATGCCACTGCACACAACAGGGAAGACAGATTTTTAGAACAAGTCACAGATAAAAAGACAATCAGCAAAAAACATTTTCTGTATGTTCACTATTAAGTCTGACAGATGTATATGCATTAGTAAATGCTAAATCGTATTTACAGCAAAAGAGTTCTTGAACTTGAGGCTCTGAAAATGACATTCAAACATTTCCCAGTTTGTTATGTTAATACTCACGTGGCAACCTTGACAAAGGTTTGGAACTCAGGCTTGGTTTGCAGATCCTCAATGAAGTTTCTGGCAGCTGTACTCTGTTCGCTGTCACCCAATTTCTCCACAACAGGACCAGCAGCGGCATGGAGTTTGTTGTAGGCGTTCAGCAGCCTCTTGTAGAAGACACCCTTCATCTCATTGTATTTGTCCACAAGCTCCTGCTCTGGCGCGGGAATGTCACACAGGCTCATGGAGACTGAAGCACATGTGAAATCAAATCAAGATCAAAATCCAACAGGTCAAGAAGGTGTTAATTTAACACAATAATCAATGTAAATTCTTGCACTGGTGATACATCATTCATAGGATTTGTGTGTGAATGTGTCTACTTGGATAAAAGCCAAAGATAAGCAGCTTTGCAGATGTTGTCTCAGTCTAAATCATTATTATCTACTCACTCAATCTCAGTTTGATGCCTATGTTAACTACTGATATAAAACCATATAATTTAGAGTCATTTGCTTCAAATGCTACTCTGTCCATTGTGTTACTGCAATGTCAGTTGAAAGGAAAAAAAATCACATTTTACAACAAGGAAAAGGCAGTTCAAAATAAATAGCATTTACATTCAAAGCATTTATTTTTTGCCTTACCCTGCAGAGCAAGGATCAGCGCCAAGGCGTATTTTCCATTCATCTCTGAAACAAAAAAATCTAAAATTTAACAATTATCATCATGAGTGGGTCTGTTATTAATACCTTTCTTCTCCATATTTGGCATTGCATTCTGCGAAGTTTTTTAAAGAAACTGAAAAATGCAGAAAATATGTGCAAAAATCAAATGACCAAAGTTTTTTTTTTTTTTTTTTTNTTTTTTTTTTTTTTTTGTTTTTTTTTTTTAAATAGTTGTAATAATGTTTATTAGTTGAGAAGTAGTTTCAGAATAGAGAAGAATGTTACCTGCTGTTGTGCTGGATGTACACTTCCAAACAGTGACAGTCTTCTCTGAAAGTGAGTTGTCTGTAACTCAGTGCTCACATCTGGACTCAATGATATAGGGGGGGACTGCAAACAAACGTCATCTGATGAGCACACACGCACACACCTACACACACTCCAACACACACATGCATGCACATGTACATGCACTCCCACTCACACTAAACAAAGTCCACTATACATAGTATTAACCTTAAATACAGTATGTGGAAATGTGGCTTTGTGGTTATGCAATGTTCCTTAAGTGTAGCTTTATCTGTGTTCATATAGTGATGTAATTGAAACCCTGATAGTAGATATGTTGTGTGTATGTAAAATGCATGCATGTCATAATCGACATGCCTCATAACACTCCTCATCTGTGTTGCACCAAACTGCATTTGTGATTAGATTAATTCTTGTCAATCAGTGTTTCTTGGACCAATAGATAAAGATCAGAGTTAAATGGGTAGAAGGTCACAAGGGACCGTGAGTGTCCAACATCCGGCTAAACCCACAGCAATGCATGCTGGGATTTCTGCCTTCACTTTCCAAACTTTTACCCTATGATAGACTGCATGGAGGCTAAATTTTAATAACTGGATATTATTACTTTGATAATGTGTTAAATGTTAGCTTTTCACTCTGGGTACTTCTGATCTGACTCAACAACAGCTTTAATTTTAAACAAAAACTCTACTTTAAGCAAACAATGAATGGAAATTAGAATTTAATCTAATATGTGATGGCTTTTGGTTTCTAAGGAAACTGCAAAATTACATGATCATAATGTGAAAACACAAAGGAATGCCATATCATCCACTACATATGCTTCTGATCAAACAATTTTATTCATTACTGCCTTTATCTCTTCCTCTGCTTTCCTTCTCTTATTACAGGGTAAAACATTCCTGTGCTGCAAGATCGACCACAGAGCCAACAGGACCTGTTTGTTGTGAATCTGGAGGGCTTTTGTTTATTGATTCATTTGATTCCTCCTCTAAACTTCAGATCAGATCAGTTCAGCAAGACTTAAGGGTAAGAATATGAATTTATTGTCAATATCGATTTAGTCTTGAGGCGGTTGATTGACTGGATTAATTGATTTAAAAGGTCTGTAGCTGTCAATCGTCATCTTGAGCTTATCCCAAATGGCTTCACCAGCATTGGAGGCCCATTCAGTGTATCTGCCAGTCACCGGTTGGATATGGTCTTCATAGTAAGCACCAGCAAAGCCCATCAGTGATCCACCAATATTCTCAATTTTCTCCTTGGTTTCCCTAGAAGATATACAAAAGGTAAGAAAGTACACAAACACCCACGCACAAGCACACTAACATGACAGATGTTTGCAGCTGCACAAGTACACAAAACATTTTGAGAATCATTCACAGAGTGGTCCGGTTTGATTGCATCAGTACCTGGCTTTCTCTACCATTCTCTGCAGGAAGCCCCCTGATTCTGTGTCTTCTGTTGTCGGGGTCTGCGTCTGTACGAAAAGCGGCCCACATGCTGCAATGACACAGCTGGACATTAGCTCAGGATCAAGTACTGAGACTGGAGATGTAGCAGCATTATTTTCAAAAAGCCATACCTAATACAAGAATGAAAACAAGTGACTTCTTATGCATCTGAATAAAGAGAAAGAGAGTTAAAAAAAAAAAAGAAGCAGAGTCATTGTGTGTGTAATCAAGCTTAATCTCCATAATAATGCATCTTTAATTCTGTCAAGTTGGCCATCAACACACAATCATTTTCAGTCTATTCAATCAATCAGCAAAGTACTCTACAAATAATAAAATTGCTTTCTTAAAACACAAAAATGGTTAAACTCCTTAACAATGACACAAAAATCACAATTCAAACTGACCGCAGCATTAACATTACTTACATCACAATCATAAACAGTGAAAGAAGTGACAGAGGGTGTTTTTACTATTTCCACTGGCTCTGGTCACAGATGCTGAATGAACTAGATGTTATTGAGGCACTTTATTTGTATTAGGTGACCACAAGAACCTGTACATTGATCCCGATCAGATGATCATTCATGTTTTGTTTTTTGTTTTTTGTTTTTTTTTTTCATTCATATATTTGGTTGACTGGACATTCAGGAGACTGAGGTCAATGGCTATAACTATAAATGAAACAGAAATGTATGGTTTAAAGTGTTTTTAATTTCTGTCTAACTTCTTATATTTGTGGCTTACACATTTTTGGTAGATTAGCCAATTATTCTACCATTTTCCTGTGCATTTTGTCTTCATTTCAGATACATGAGCACTGTTCACACCATATTTTTTGTTGTACTACTTACACAATTATGCTCCTTTCAGTGATTGATCAATGGTGTCGCCCACCACAGCTAACTGACTTCACTTATTTGCTTGTTTGTGTTTTTCACTTTGGTGTTCATATAAAGACGTGTTTCTTTTTAGATTTTTAGATTATTTTCTTTATTAACAAAATATATTTTCAAGATTACCTCTTGCTGAGTTCAGTAACTGTCCAGATGCCCTTTGGTTCAGATATCTCAACCCATTTGGCAAATGTTGATATGTATAGAGGCCAGTCAAAGTCTCTGTTCTAGCAGAAGAGATATGAGTTTTAGTGAAGAGCGGAGCAAGGTCAGAAAGATAAACAGTTTCAGCCAAGCAAAGCATTTTAGTGGGCAGAGTCCATCACAAAATCAATTTAATCCTGTTGGCCCATGATCAGAATGTGTTCACAGACAACGGAATTGTGTTGAGTTTGGAGTTCTAATTATTTACATTTTTTAAGTGAATTAAAACTTATAATATAAGTTATAATGGATATAAGTATAAGTTATAAGTATCATAATGGATACTTTGAGCTTGATGAAGTATCTGAAATCTTTATCATCTGAGTTTTAACTTTCTGCACAAAAAAGCTGATTTCACAGCTGTCTAAACACAGGGGAAAAGCAAAACATAAGATCCAGATTTGATTGTTTTTACACAGTGCAGAGTTTTAAAGTTCTGATCCACAGAATTAAAGCAGAAAGTGACTAATTTTTTTTTTTTTTCCACCATAAGCTTAAAACANCTGATCCACAGAATTAAAGCAGAAAGTGACTAATTTTTTTTTTTTTTCCACCATAAGCTTAAAACATACATGCTTGGTCTTTTATGAATATGATTATACATCCTTATTTATTATTTTATTCTCACTTTTTGTTAATTCTTTTAGTCTGTTTTCATTCATGATTTTGAGTTTTAATCCTGCCCTGTTTTTCTTTCTTTTTACCTTCTTACTTATATTATTTATACATTTATTTGTTTTATGCTTTTATATTTTACTGATTTCCTTTTTTGTTTTATGTTTAACCTAATCAAAATCATCAACAAGAATTATTCTAAATTTATTGACATTTTTTCCTTAAATTCTATGATTTCTTTGAGTTTTTTTATTTTATTTCTATTATTCTTATATTTAATTATCCAATCCTATTTTTTATTTTATTTCATTTTATTTTATTTTATCAGTGCATGCTTTGCTTTTTATCAGTAGTTTTTATTCCTGGTTTTGATCCTGTTTCCATTGAAACAATTGTATAAATGGTTAAAATACAGTATTGTGTATAGATTATCTATGGACTATGTATAAAATTGATAATGATAAATCCCCTTTTCACTTTAAAAGTTTGTGATCAATTTGGCAACAAGGATCTGCACAAAATACTAAATGTTTACATCTTTAAAGCAATTAAGGGTTAATCACTTTCAGTTGTTTTTTTTCCATTTCAAGAATTGCAACACAATATATATATTTTTTAAAGTACCATGAATCCTTTATAAAATAACTGACAAGAAGTTGAGTAGAAGGTCTCTTGGCATCTTAAATTTATTAAAATGACATTAATTTCCCTCCAGACTGATGGTTTAATATCAGAATCTGTCATCTCATCATATCAGAATCTTTGCAGCCTGTGACCTCTGTTCTTTCTAGTGAATGACAGGAACACATTTCACTGAACTGGGACAAGTGGTGGATTATTAACGCAGCATAAACAACGACTTTAGCCTGGCTCTTGTGAAATGCTAGAAAAGCAAACATGTTGGCACCTGCCCTTTGGTACCAGCTACTGACACTATTACCTAGGTTATTATTTAATGAAATGATCGACTTTAATACTCATTCATCTCTCACTGACCCAGGTATAAATTAATAATTTGGTCAAAGTACTTCAAATGCACTAGATCACATTGTGATAATTCAGTAAGGAAAGGTCAATAAGAGGTTTATTATTGAGATTCATGCTTTTCATTACACTGTTGAGCAACAACAATCAACACATAAATATGCACCTGGACCCCTCCAAGCCTATTCAAAGTAACATCTGATTTGCTCTCAAGTATGTTAAGTGTTCCAAAACTTTACCATGAATACATTTCTTGTTAACTTAGTAATATGTAGTAAGTAGTAATGTGCCTCCATTGCAGTCGCATCATACTGAGGTTATTACTGTAGCAAAACACATTTAGTTTTCCATGAAATATGAATATCAATTCTCCACCCAACATGATAGTACACATTCATGATAGTCTGAATGACCAAGTTTAAACTAAGACCCTTTAAAATATTTTATTTAGCTCCAGTACCATTAGTTTTTATTTTTGAGTTTAGTTATTCCGCTTTGATTCAATTTGTTAATCCCAGGTTTTGCTTCCTGATGTTTTACACCAGAAAGCACATTACATTACATTCCTGTCTTCACTTGGTCCTTCATGATTTAGTTTGAAAACTGGAGTAATTTGGGAATTTTATTGAAATGAGTTTGGAAAAGAGAACTTGACTGTAGAAGGATTGTTAACAAAAAAAAAAAAAAAAAAAAAAAAAGATCTGTGAAACAATCAAATCCCTCTGGCAGATTTTATCAATTAAAGACTGCCAATAAGATTTTAGAAATGAATAACTGACTAAGTGACTGGAATAAGATTCATTACAGCGATTTGTATGACATAAGTGAGAGAATACAGTCATGGGTCTATAATATAACATCTTTTACAGGCACATTGTTTCATTTTACCAACACACCAAAGATGACTTATTCTCTTATCATGGACAAATACTGATGCAACAACAGAATTTATATAAAAAGTATCTTTATTATATGATATTGTAACACTTTTCATATTTCTTTCCAAAATTACTTTGAGATTGTCTAAATGTGTGTCTGGTCAGCGCAAGGGTCAGACTGAAGACATCAGGACTCAGAACTTAGGACCGAGGGTGTAGGATCAGGTGATGGTGAGTTGAGGTCTGAGATCATGTCTAATTTTTAATTTCTTCGATCTTATCTTTCAGTTTGTTAAACTGCTCCTCGAACCAGTTCCTGAGGAGGAGAGCACAAAATCGCATTATCAAGGATGTGTGTGTGTGTGTGTGGNCGCGTGTGCGCGCGTGCGTGCATATATTAATGTTCTGTGAGTATCCGCCCACCTGGTGTTGGTCGCAAAGGCGCTGTTGTGGAATTCGTCAATGGTGGTCTTGACCTTCTCAGCCAAGTTCTTGCCCATCTCGGCCATCTGGTTGCCAAAATTAGAAAGCTGTTGCTCCACTGGCTCTGCGTCCTGAGCATCTGCAGGTGGGAAACGTGGTCAAGAAAGAATGCTACGCAACAAGCCAAAGAAAGAAGAAAAGAAGCTGGGAAAGACAGAATAAACGGAAGACATACTTGTTTGTGCGGCCAAAGCCAGCATTAACACGGCGACTGCAAGGTACAGCTTCATCTTGGCTGGAACTCTGTCATCAGGAAGGACAAATACATATTATTAATTAATTGCGCTTTCAAGCCAAAATAACGTAAGTAAAAACAAGAAGACAGTTCTATATTATGCGCATTAACAAATAGCGCCTCTGTGCGTCAGCACCAGCGCGAAGGGACAACTCCCGGTGCGTCCTGCGCGCAAAGAACTCAACAAATATCCAGAAAGGAGAATTCTGTAGAAATGTATATATTTGACGGCACAAATTATGTATTTTACAATTATATTTATATCTACATTGTCTCATTAATATTACTTTTAAACGTATAAAACTTATCACATCAAACAATCCGCAAAACGTCTGGGCACACACAAGTCTTTAATGCCTATACGTACTTACATTACCACCTATAGTTCATAAAGTATGATGGCTTAAAAGCATTGCGATGTTTTTTTTTTTTTGNCCTGTTTTCTGTCGTAGAAGGAAAAAAAAAATCGAGTGGGTGTAAGAGCCTTTGGGTGTTCCTCTTTATAGACCTCCTCGGATCCAGCAGGATGACGTAAAAACCAGACCTGAGTCAACAATAACCCGTGATGACCTTGATGCGTCTCTGTCTCTATTGACGTGGCCAGACTTGATAAACATCATGTAGTTGTATGAAGGTGATAACTATTTATGATTTAAAAAAAAAACAAAACACTCAATTGAATCCATCCTTCGTCCTAATGTTCCTGTCTAAATCTGTGCTAATAACAAATATTGATTGATTTTTGTTTCTGATGTGTACAGTGTCAAATTCACCAAACAAAGTAACAAAGTTCTATCAAAAATACTTACACAGTTACACAAATTCTATTTATTCATTGATTTATTTATTGATGTATACAAAAAGTCTGCAACAAAAATGTTCTTGGAAACACAAGGTTTCAATAATCATCAACCAGAAAAAAAAAAAAAAAAAAAAAAAACTGAGGACATTTTATTGAAAGCACAGTCCTTAAATTATCAAATAAAGAGCAATAAAACATTTAATGAGGTTTTATTTCCAATCTCTCCAATGGTGATGTACCCAAGTAGAACAAAATTAAGAGCCTTTTTATTCTCAATTTAGCTTTACACCAAACACCAACAGACCATGTTTCCATACAGGTGAAAAACAATTTGCTTCATATGACGATGATGAACCTGTTGGGGGTGGGGNGGGGTGGATGAAAGATTGCTCATAGAAGATTTTATCTCACTAGTTGAGGGATAACTACAAGAAATCCAGATTTAATAACAGGCAGATGTGCCATGTAATGATTTTTACTGAGATGTTAATTTTGCATACCATAAGGACAGATTCCCTGTTATTAAGTAAATGTAAATGTAATATTTGTAGAACAAAATAACACTTAGCAGATACCAATTTAGAGCTCATAGCAAGACTTCCTTCATCAACAACAATGATATTGTTTGAAAAGGGGGACATGATGAAATGAAGGAACAGTGAACTCAGAATGCAGTGACAGACCTGATATGTGGAAGCTCCTTTGGACCTGAAGTGTTGGCCGGCACTTTGTGTCAAAGAGCTGTGCATTTACTAGCAAAAGTTTATCAGGTGAACTGCCACATGCTTGTTTTAGCTGCAGAAACATGAATACCGATATGTCTTCATGATCATAACCATTATATCTGTTTTTTTTTTTGTTTGTTTGTTTTTTACACAGCCCTATGCTCTTCTATATATGATTTTGCATCCTGATATTTAGAATATATTTATACCCTTAGTCCTTTTCCTTTTGTATTTTTTTCATTCATCTCTAACAATTTTGGTCAGTTCTTTACTTAAGATCTACATTTCACACAAAAGCACAAATGTCACCTTGTTTTTTAGTCTTTCAGCAGAAGTCACTGATATGCTGATATGAAGCTGATTAAAAGCAGATCTGGGGTTTCTAAATGTTTCTTTTTCACTATCTTAGAATATAGTTTCTGTTTAGACATATTTTCCCATTTGCTGCTAAACTTAGAGTTTCATGTCCTCATTTGAAGTCTCTCTTAACCAGTGCTGAGTGATGTTCAGAGGTCAGCACAGTATAACAATCTGCAGACTGATGTCCTGTTCAACACACTCACCTGTTTTTTAAGATTAGCCATCACGAACATCAGCTTGTCTAATGTCCTTCATCTTCATGTTTTCCCTTTGTTATACCAAAGAGGAAATCTATTTTGGCATTTAAAAACATCATTAAAACTTCATCTCAAAATTCGATTTTGGCTGTTGCCCTTCATATTTCTCATCATCACATTGTTTTTACACATCATAGAATACGCCCACTGTTATTTCATAAAAGGGAAGTAAGACAGACAAATCCACATGGTCTGCAGCAGAGAAACAGTGCAGGTGACCTGCGGTAACCCCTCATTATAAGGTGAGGAGAGTTAAAGCCAGCATTTTGAGCCTTAATCATTTTAGAATTTGTCTGTTTTCACACCAAGCAGTCTGCTGCAAAAGGCCAAATGTCCACTGATGTTGGCAAATTGGCCTGTAAAGCACTATTCCTATAATGAATAGCCAACCGATCTTTACCACCCACACATTACTTTTGCAACATTACATCTCCATATCCTTTGACATGAGCGTTGTGTGAAGTGGCCACTTGGTTTATGTATGAGCTTGTACTTGTGTGCAAATAAGCTCCCCTTAAATAATTGTAGGAGACAAAAGGTGTGAATGTGCATATCTTTTGTGCTCCTAATTTGCAATAACAAGCTTAGAAAAGGCTGTTTTTGCATTTTGCCAAAGGCTCCTGCAGTGACTGCCGTTTTATGCTGGGGGGAGGAAAAGGCCGGAGGTCTCTGAAGGGTTGTTTTGGAAGGGGTTACTAGCAGTCATGGGCTTAGATAGCACCTGCTAGCTTGATGAGACTCAGATGGAGAAACTCTACGGGCCAGACAGAGCAGAAGTGCTGATACAGCAGGATGCTTGTGGTTTTCCTGTTTTTGCCGTGACCAGAGCCCTGCAGCAACTCATGGTTTAATGTAAGAGTTTCACTGTTCCCTTAAAGGGGAGTTGCTAACTAAATACTGGTTAGTCAAAGAATGATATCATAACAACAAACAGCTTGTCAAACTCTTAGTCATTGTTTCATTTTATATGCAATGCCCTTTCACACAGAAAGAAATTGTAAACATGTTTTGTTGTTACTTAAAGTTGTTCTAACAGACTAAAGGCAATACATCTAAAAGCACAGTAAGAGAATCAAATGTTCAGTCAAGAGTATACAATCCTTTCTATGTGTTGGTTTGTGCATATTGATCTTTTAATCAAAGCACACTGATTATAGTTTTCCATTTATAACATGATCTTTGTGACTTAAATGATATTAGTTTCAGAAATTATTTATTCGATTCTTGAAGTTCACAGAGTTTCTTTAGGACACAATTGTAGTTTACTTTAACATCTGAAAAAGACAATACAGCTGGCTCATCATGTAGCAAGGAATCAGGCGGAGGGGTCATAGCAGGGGAGGAAAGAGGATGAGCAAAGGACAAATGGTGTCCTCTACTGGCCTCGGCTCTGTGCTTCAAAGGAAAATGCATGCTGTGTTGGAACATAATGTTTTTTGAGCTCCAGTGATTTTAGGTCAGTCATAATTAACTTTTTACCTTATCACAGATCCAAATTTGCAGCAATCTATTCAGATAATACCAAAGAAAATCTCAGTTTTAGTTTAATCTCATTTGTATTTCCATTTACAGCCAGCAAAATGACTGTGTTTATAATGTTCCTGTTTTGGATCACATATGCTTTGTAAAGACCTAGTAAAAAAATGAATAGACAAACCCTTCATGCTGAAGGGTTTGTCTCTGCTTGCAGACATGTTTATATTTGTGGGTATATTATATTTTTGCAGCCTGTTATTTTGTATACTTTTAAATCCATGCTTTATGATGAACAATTAATTTGAATCTGGCTAAAATTCAGGTAGAAAAGATAGAATATGACCATAAGTGACTGTGTAAATCAAACTAGAGAACAGAACATTCCCAAATGCCCGCAGGGATCAAGATAATGGAATGTGGGGCAGATCTTAACAAGCCTAGGCCAGGAAAATGAAAGGGAGGGGTGTCATTTAAAGAGAGCACAGGGAGCTGCTTGGGGTTAAACACAGGCAGAAAAGCTGCCTTTTTGTAATGAATTACTTATTCTGTGACAATGCAGCCAAGAGTAAGAGGTGAGTGTCTGTGGGTGTATTTCAGTGGTAGGTGAAAATACACTCAAAGTCAAAAAGGTGTAGATAAATGACATTATATAATTAACAGCCTTATGCAACAACTGTTTGATGTGACGAAAGTGGTGTCGGGTGATTTTGCAGGGACAAAAACCTGTGCAGCTTTGAAATTATTAGCTCCAGAAATTAAAGGACCATGCCACCCATGTTTGCATGTTTGAGCCTAATATATTCAATTTTTATACACGTAAGGTTACTGACAATCATGGTCAGTAACCTTACCTTCATCAGGATCCTTTAAGATGTTGAGGGTGATTCTGAAATTTCTCCACGATATGGAGCAGGAGATACAGGACTTGGTGGAATCTTAACTTGCTATTTTTGAGTGAACCTCACCTTAAATAATTGATTGCTATTAAATATTTGATTAGAGAAGCAACAAGTGGAAGCGCAACATCTTTTCTAGGATCTTTATTCAGCATTGTTCAGCACACTGCAGCCACAGGCAGCACACTACAGTCAGCTGCACAGTGGGAATATGAGGCAGACTGAAGTACACATGCAGCGTTACACTTTACTCAGTGATTGTCAAAACAGCATGAAGATGTTTTACACTACACTTCCCAGAGAATTGCGGCAACAAGAAATGCAGTCAATACAGGGCATTGTACTGGTTCAATATCACCTCTAGAAAATTGGAAGGCACATTACATAATCCCATCATTCAGTGCATTTATTGAAATGAAAGACACTTGTGTTTAGGTGCGTTCAGGGATCATGTGGGTTGGAATCGTTGCCTATGAGGCTAAAACTCATGATTGTAATCCCACTCTCCCATCCTTTGCTTTTGATGAGCCAAACAAAATGGTAACATGAAACTTCACCCGCAAAATGGGAGGATAGACAGCTAGCAGGTAACTCAGTACAGAGCATATTAGAAAGCATATTAGAAATAATTGTCTCCTGTTTTTCTATTAAAGGCTGTTAATGACTTGGTGCCTGTGTTCAGTGATCAAGGAAGATGATAAGAAAATAGCAGCAACTCTTGTCAGCTCCCTTATTCAAGAACAGCAGAGCATCCATATATGTGAGGCTATAGTATTCAGTAACTCTCAACTCCTCTCTTTGCTTTTTCTGGGATAGATATCAGTGGTCTTCACATTTCCCATCTACCAACAGTAAACCACCAAACATCTAAAACCCTTTAAAACCCCTCAGAGTCTGTGTTTAAGAGGAGGTGGACTCCTTGACCTTGTCTATGATGCCCTGAAACTGCTCACGAATCTTGGTGGCAAGGGGGGAGATCATTTCGGTCAGCTCATTGATCTTGCCCTCCAGGGAGGTGCGCAGGTCCTTGGCAGTGGCTTCCATCTGGGTTTTCAGGCCCTCTGCCTGGGTCTCCAGCTTCTGACCCAGATCCTCAGCCTGGCTTTTCAGCATGACAGAGAGATCAGTGAACCTGTTGGTGGCGGTCTCGCTGGCTTGCTTGATGTAGGGCTCCACATGCTCCTTCACAGTATCTATGTTCTGGGCAGTGCGGGAGTGGAGCTCACCCAGGTAGGTAGCCACAGTCCTTGTGATGAGAGAAAGAGGAAGATATTTAGGTTTCAACAAGGACAAGAATTATTTAAAGACATAAACCTATTCCACTTACTTGTGGATCTCCTCAGTGTCTTTGTTCAAGCGCTTCTTCAGCTTGTTGGTGTAGGCGCTGATGCGGTTGCGGACATCATCAGTGTTCTGATCCATCATGGTCTTCAGCTCACCCAGATACTCAGTGCTGCGCACCTTGGCATCCAGCATGTCTCCCTGCAGTCTGTTGACCAGGAGCTGCAGGTCCTGGGACAGCTGGCCAGTGGTGGTGTCCGTATAGGGTCTCAGCTTAGTCTGGATGTCATCTCTGTAAACAGTCAGCTCTGACATGGTGTCAGTGATCAGGGTGCTGAAAGCAGAGAAGCAAAGTGGTCACATAGGAGAGCATTTTGGACATTTTGGTGGCTGCCAAGGGGCACAAATGAATACTTCACTTCAGTTTACTTACTCAAGCTCCCTGGAGAGCTGAGAGCCGCTGAGGTTCTGCACAAATCCATCGGCTTTTTCGTTCAGGTCAGAGATGTGCTGCCAGAAACGATCCACAGTCTGCTCCCAGCTGTTTGGGGTGACATCAGTCTGGCGCACCACACGAGCATTGCAGCCTATGGAAATATAGAATTAAAGTATCAAACTAGACCAGACACACAACCAGCAGAAAATCACTATGTTGATGTCTAGAGCAGCTGTGAACTTACCAATGATGACTGCCAGAGCGAGGATCAAAGCTACAGCCTTCATGGTTGTTGGACAGACAGAAACACCTAAGGACAAAAACAAACAAACAAACAAACAAACAAAAAACAAATCCATTAATTCAAACATTAAAGTCATAAAGAAATCATAACTACATTAAAAGTAAGCAATTTTAAGAATTAATGAGAAACAACTGCTACTTTTTGATATTTTGAAGCTAAAGTGCTTGCCAGAGTCTTTACATTTATGACAAGTAAACAAAAATATACTGAATAAATTGTCATAGCCAATTTGTGAGGATAATAAAATCTTAAATATCAGATTATCTGTAACAAAGAGAGATTAAAGTCTCCGTGTTGTAGCATTAATTCAGGAGATATTTATATGTGAGCATTCTCTGCGTCTCCTCACTCACCTTAGAGGTTGATCTTCTCCGTGCTCCCCGACGCTTTCTGAGGTCTTTTATACACGCGGAGCCGGTGCGCGTGTGGAGGGTGTGTACGCGCGCGCACGCCTTCACGTGGGGATGATGATGATTATTTGTCCCGTTTCCTTCCACGCAGTGTGACACCAACACTGCGGCCGAAGTTCTCACCTGCTTGCCTGATTGAGAAATCTGCTGACAGCGTAAATAACCGGGTGAAAGTGTCGCGTTCAATGTCACGTCAAAACTCGTTTTGACGCTTTTGTGAACATTTAATATTTATCAAACATTTACTGCGAGCAAGTTTTGATTGATTTATCTTCCTGTAGGAATATGGAACCAACAGAAACAAGAAAGAACAAACAAAAATATTTTTACATTTACTACCATTTTGAGGGATTTTAGTTGATATTTCCATTTGTGCTAATTAATATTTCTGCTCGTCTGTATGTCAGAGGAAAATATTTTAACGCATTAATCATTTAACACCCTGAAAGCGGACCTACTTCATATTTAAAATTTGATACCGACTTCCTTTACTTACAAGGTTTTTGAATATCAGACTTTTACTTTCTGTTTTTATTCAAGTAAAGGATCTGAATTCCTCCTCCACCATATCTCCACCAAATCTCATTATCATCCCAGTAAATCTAAAGCCTCATGGCGCCTTTATGTAAATTAACCAATCACATACATTTAAATGCAAGTGCCCTCCAGAGCTGACCATTGACCCCCACCCCTTTTCCCAATCTTACCGCTCACACACACACACATACACACACACACACACACACACACACACCCAAGCACANAAAAAAAAAAAAAAAAAAAAAACTGAACAGATATATATTTTGATGAATAAAGGTTGTTCTGCTTCTTACATATCACATTATTAACTAATAGGTAAGTATATATCCTAGACATATTTTGCATGTTTGGATGCACTCTGAATACAGGGAGGTACACACACATATACACACACATGGTAAGGTTGGACATGTGCATGGGCATGTTAGGGCTTAAGGATCCTAAGTGTAGCAAGCCCACTGCACAAAGGAAGGCTTATAAATGGGAACAAAAAAGGACTGTTTTGTTTAAAAAGAACACTACAAGAAAAAATAAGAATTCATAGTATTTTTCTGTAGTTTAAAACTGGAGGTCTCATGACTAAACAACATTACAATGAACTATTAAGGCTGTAAACAACAGGAAACCAGTATTTAACAGAAAGTTCCAGGATTGTTCATCCAAAGGGAAGTTTGCTATTATAAAAAAAAAAAAAAAAAACNAAAAAAAAAAAAAAAACTAGCTTCAGTCTATTGAGCAACAATTATCAAGTGTTTTCTTTACTGGCATAACATTGTCATCAGCTCTTGTAGATGTTTTTGTTGGGTGCCTCCCTCTGCTCCTCTTCACACAGACCTTCTGCGTTTATGATGAATGATGAAAAGGTTTTATTGGTAATGGCAGTAAGCAACCACAGATCTCATGTCACCAAGCAAAGCCTCTGAACTACCAATAATAAGTAAATAAAAGTGTGAATTCACATAATTGAAATGTATTGCTTAGGCAGGCAGCATACTGTGAATGTTGTGAATGTTGTATTTTCTCTGTGTCTTTCTATTGGCTTCAAGAGTCTTTGTCGAGAAAACAGTTGAAGCTGAGAGCAGCAAAGGACTCTATTAATATTTCATTGCCCTCTGACTGCTCATCATGCCTTTGATTTACATTCAGTCATATTTCTTAGCATTTTTATTGATTTTTCCCTTTTTTAGGCTAGAGTATTTAATACAACAGCACTGAAGGAGATGTTTGAAATGGGCTCAAGGCCTGTTACAGGTAGTAGGAGAAACATGTCTTATAACATAGACAGTTCAGACCTTACCAGTGTTTTGTTTTGTCATTTTATATGCCAAGGTGAAAACAAACCATGAACACTGTTGTAAAGAGAATAATGAAATATAATTTCACTTATCAAAAGTGAAATTATGATTCACTTTGTTTGTGACAACAGTAAAAGTAATAATCTTCAAGGTGAATAATGATTCCATCATTGGTTATGACCAAAGACACACCTGGCCATAGGTAACGAAACCACCTTTGTCCTCTCTGTTGTCAACCCATCAGATTTCTCTGGGCTACATTTCACACAGAAAACATATGTTTAGTGGGAACAAAGTTTGCATAGGTAATTAAGGTGAGAACATGATAACCTGTGTGAGAGATAACCCACAGAGGGAAATTCTCCATTCAGGGATTGTCAGGATTCTCCAGACCAGTGCAGTTGTAATGAATGGAAATGTTGTTCTCTTTTCAGAGGCAAATCAATCACCAACTGGAGACAACAGGTGAATAAACTGTCTTGTTCCAGTTCATAATTAGGTGTCACATTTCTGTTAAACACAAAAATGACCTTTGACCTTGGAATTCCACAACAGTCGCGTGTCACCACAGTAGATGTCACATAGGGAAAGATTATGTTCTCCCCCATAACAAGCCCAGTCCAGCTCGATGAACCAAAACATAGCAAGATTAGTAATTTAATCTCTACATTAAGAGCAAACAAGAGTCACGCAATGGCTTTTTTACACTTTTATCTGGTAATCTCACTAAAGTGGGAGGCCTTCTCCATGTCACAGTGCTGAAAAAAACAGCTAATGTGAGGTGTATTTCCAGAATGTAATGACAGATATTGAGTGGATATTCTGAAAGAACAAGTTTAGGCTTTTCTACTTATATTTAATAGACATACAGATTGCTGTTGAGATGGACCAGAGTGACCAGTTAATGTACATGCACAAGAATGGTCACAAGCCAGACCTCCAAAGTTGAAATGAAGCCTTCGTCTATTGACCCACCAGGACAATGAAATGAAAAGACAGAGAGGGAAGTGAAAGAGAGAGTGTTAAGAAGAAAATGAGGTAATACAGTAAAATAACTGGCAAAGTCATCTAAAATTTAATGACTTCCTCTTGTGTTCCACAACAACTGAAGCAATGCTCCATTTCCTGATAGAAATGGAGCATTGCTTTTTTGAGTGTGTGAGAGGGTGGTGAACAAAAGTAACCCCAGTCTGATGATACTCTTTTCGGGAGATTTTGATCTTTGGTTAATTGTGAATGATCTCTAACCTATAAACAAGGCTAGACAGCCATTCCTCTACTTTCATGAGTCAGCCAGGTTACTGTAGTTTATGGCTGCTGAGCTGGATATTCGAGGTCAGAATTCAGTGTTTTTCCTGCAGCATGTCACCCTCTGAGTCACTGCCAGATTAGCTGAGTTTTCTGTAATGGAGTTTCAACCATTTAATCAGTGCAGCAGTGTTGTTAAGTCAGATCCAACCCTGCTGTCTCTTGTTGTATTACGCTCAGGGCGAGAGGTTAAGATAACTGAATACTCATCCTTTCTGCCCAGATGAAAAAAGTGTTAGAACTTTTTCAAGCTCATAACACTCAATTTTATTTGGTCGAGCATTCTTGCAACTTTAAGTAAAATTAATCTTATTTATTATTACATAACTTTCCTCATACTTGAAACAAACAATGAAACTTGACTGACCCATGTGGGGAAACTGAGTGGACTATTATGACTGCTTTGGTAATGCATAGAATGTAAAATCTTTTCAAAAATTATGATACTTCATGCATCAATCCTACAGTATTCTCCACTAATATCACAGCAAATAAACATCTGTACATTATTTTAAGTGTACAAATGTAGTTATGGCTGTATATATGAACCATCTGCTCTCTGATTGTGAAATTCTTAAAAAAACAAAAAAAAAGTTTTGTGTTTGCTTATGCAGATCTAAATGTATTCATTCTTCCAATATTAATTAAAAGTATATATTCAGATCAGAAAATAACATTTTATTTCAAAGTACACATCAATCATGATAAGAAATCTGATGTGGGTGTTTGGAGGGTTAACTGTGGCGTGACAGTTGGGGGCAGAACAGAGGAATGTTTGCTACTGGGTAAGATGACGTGGGAGCAATCTGGCAGAAGGGATGGAGGTACAAAAGGACAAATAAAAACAGTGGAAGAAGGAGGTGTGTGTACAAACTTCCAGGCTTGCAGCGACAATGCTGAACATGTCCTGTCTTATACCTATAACTGAAACTTACAGGGGAGCAGCAAGAACAAGATTTTGCAACAGGCACTGAACTAACAAGACTGGTTGTGATCACTATTGGAAAGTAGATTTTCTCATTTGCTTGTGATTTTGAGCAATTAGCGAAAAGCTATTTCAACGTTACACTTAATAATATACAAAGAAGTACCTTATACGTTCACTAGATGGCACTCATTCTTCTCAAAGATTGTTTCCTGTGGTGAGTGAATGCAAAGTTCTCGGTACCGCAAGCAAAAAAAAAATGTTGGAAGTTGTGTTTCAGTTGCAAAAGTAATAAACAAGTTCATGTAAGGTTGAGTTTGGAAAATGTTATAAGTTAAAGCCATTAAAATATGAAGTGTTCAGTTTGTTAACTATAGTAGTAGTAAAAGTTTAGGTCAAATAGTGATGGGTTAGTAGTCATTTTTTCCATTTTTGAATTCAAAAGAAATATGTTATCAACACGATAACTGATGATTTCACAAAAACTTTACAAATAACAACAGTCACAAGTAGTTTACATTTTGTTTTTACTTTATTTCCAAAATACAGGAAGAGAGCATGGTCACAGACTAATGCTGAAAAAGCAGCTTATATTTTGGGTGTGAACATATAAATATATGGACAAAAGCTTTAAAACAGGGGAACTTGTCTTTTCAATTTGTTAAAAACTTTGATGTGTTCTTGGCTTCACAGTTCTGAAGTTTGGCTCAGTTGGTACTGACAAACGACTGGTAGAGAGTGGTGAGCCGAGCCTGGAGGTCCTGGGCATAGGGGTCCAGTTTTCCTCTCAGGTCCTCAGCATAGGGGGCCACCAGATCTTTCACCTGCTGGGCTTTCTGGGTCAATTCAGTCTGGACCCTTTCTGTCAAGGGAGTGATGTTCTGCTTGAAATCCTGCAGGTGTTGGTCCACTTTCTGCCTCAGGTCATCTGTGTATGGACCCAGCTGAGCCTGCAGCTCCTTGACGCTCTGCTCCAGATTGCTTTTCAGCTCTTCGCTCTTCTGCGTCAGGGTGGTCTTCAGGGCTTCAGTGTCCAGGGAGTCTGCATATGGGGCCAGCTCCTGTTTCATTTGTTCCACACTCTGCTGGATTTTGGCCTTCATATCCTCAGTGTAGGGCTCCAGCCTGCCCCTGACTGCGGTCATTTCTTGGTTCAGGCGCTCTCTCAGCATCTCAGCCTCTGTGGTGATCTTGTTTATCAGGTCCTGGGCACCAGAGGGAAGTTGCTCCTGCAGGGTTACTGCATATGTGCTGGCCAAGTCAGCGCTCTCAGTCAGACGGGCACTGGATGAGAGAGAGGGTGAAAAGACAAAAGATACAAATGATGAAAGTTTGGGAAGACTTGTATGTTTGTTATATCACTTACTATTCAATATTGACCATGCAATAAATGTAGTGTCGCCAGCAGTCCCAGATCTTGTATGACCTACCTGACATCCTGTCCAAACTGAGACTTCCTGATCATCTGGAGGGTGTCATCAGCTGTCTGGGTTGCTTTGGCAACATAGTCCCAGAAAGCATCAGTCAACACTTCCAGTTTTGGCTTGGGTGCATCAGCATAAAAGAGGTTGGCATTACAGCCTGTTGGTAAATTACAAATGTGATGAGATTTGAATACTTTTGCACTCACCCCTAAGCAAGACCTCTAGTTATTTGTGCACAGCAATGTTATAAATGTCATACTCACCACTGAAAGTGGCTAAGATGAGCACAGCAAGGACCTTCATGGCTCTCAGATCCTATTAGATTAGCACAACAGACAAGGTTAGTAGGCACAGCAGGCTCACTTATTTCTCAAGTGAAATCCTAGCTGCCAGACGAAACAATTCTTCTTATTTCTTCAGCTTACCTGAGTTTGCAAGTAGGTTTGCAAGTGCACTCAGCAGGGCTTGTGTTAAAATGGGCAACTTGTGTCAGCTTATATAGCAGGTTGGAGTGTAATGATCCCAAAGTCCAGCAGCCAGTGCCTTGCTGTCACCTGGACTCACCCTGCAACATCAAAGAAATCCAGACAATCACAGACATCCACGCAGCACACACTCATAACCCAAGCTGACACACCCACACGCACGCACACTTGGATAACTCACCCTCGCTATGTATTATAAGCAAATTTTGCTTGCATCAGATATTATGACTTTACTGTTTAATGGTGTTGGTCATGTGTTATTATATTTTGTCTTTGCTTCCCATAATAACTAAAATAATATTTATATACAATTTGTCAATACTATATGAAAATAAATCAGTGTGAGACCTGCTCATGATAATCTACTGTAGAACAGGTTGCAGTGCTGTTTGTGAGGGTTCAGGGTTCATTTGAGGTTAGATTTATGGATTTTTTTTTCATCCAAACTCTGTGTGGGTTTATGTGGCCATTGGCTTTTCTTAATAACAGTAACTCTTACACTGTTGGAGCCTTTGTTTTCAGTTTATTTGATGTCAGGTTGGATTAGATGTGCAGTAGGTTGGTTCAGACAGCTAATGTCACAAGAATTATTGTTAATGCTGAAATTCCTGTTTCTGTGTCATGTCAATGTTCAGCAGTTCCTGTGTCAGTCTGGTCAAAGGTTAGCAGGCCCAAGCTCCTAAAGCATGAATAGGCTTCTGTTTCACACAGTGGTTTGTAAGTGCTTTAACTCTAACTTTTTTTTTTTTAATCCAAAATACACATTCCCTTGGTCACATTTACTGTAAGACTGATATATTTAATATATTTGAGCACAAATACAGTGGGCCTAACTTTTACCCTAACCTCTACCCTAAGTTTTAACTCTAACTTTTATCCTAATTTTTTTGTCACAGTTTTTTTTAAACTCTAATTTTTTCACCTTACCCTAACTTTAATTCTAACTTTTCACCCTAAGTTTTTAGCCTAACTTTTTAAGCCTAACTTTTTGTTTGTTTGTTTTTGCCTTACCTAACTTTTATTATAACATGTACGTTAACTTTTACTTTACCTTTTTACCCTTTTACATGAAGTGGTCACCCTGACTTTATCTTAACTTTTACTCTAAGTTTTTTTTTTTTTTTTTTTTNTTTTTTTTTTTTTTTTTTAGCCCTAACTATATACAATTATATACTCTGATTTTAATGGTGAGACTTTATACTGAAAAGCATCCATCAGCGATGCCAACACTCATCTTTTCTAAAATAATTCTAAAGGCTAAATTTAACAGCTTCAGCAGGTGTATAAATTCATACCAGTGATTTGATCAAGACTGCATGATGTGAACGTACTCTTGCTTTGATCTCTAATTAATAATGCCAGTTCTGTTTACATGAAAGGTTCAGAAAACCTCATAGGAGTTCACAGTTGTTCACAGCTTAGAAACCATCTCTTATGAGGAACATCTTTCATTATTAGCAGGCTTTCTTTCATGCAGTGATTTTTTCTTAATTTGACCTTCAAGGTATTGATGAATGACTGAAGAGACAATCTACTGTGACAATCTGCAGATTATTGTGGTTTAGTTTTAGTTATTGTGCTGTTTCAATAGTTGGAAGACAGAATGACCAAATCACAAAGATATTGATTGATTGATATGATGCATGAAGAAATAAGTTTAAATTTGAGAATAAGTGAGGCTTTGATAATGAATTTTTCACAAAACCTTAATCACAGAGAAATGTTATACATTAACAGTTTGACAGTTAAAGCAAAAGTTCAGTTTCTAAGGTTATCCCTCACTATTTGATTAAAAACTGACATAAAAAAGGCTCTAGATAATTACCACTGAGTATTGTTACTGCTATGTTTACTTCGATGACTTATTGGTGCCCCCAGATTTCTCTGTCTTTCTGACAATTAATTAGAAAAGACTGTAAAACTGATGAATGCATCATATGATATAAAGTTTATTCACTGCTTTAAAAAAAAAAAAAAAAAAAAAGCCAACATTGTTATCAATTAGACTGGATAGCCACTTCAGTAGTATTAAAAAGAAAACCTTCTGTCTAATAATTGCTGAAATAATTCCTTTCCTTACAACTTTCTCTATCTCTGATTATACTTTTGCTGTCTGACACTGTGCCAGCATTAAGATCTGTAATTCAAATTCAAGGTTAACACTCTCCAATCACAAATAAAGTGTTGCTTTGACAAGCAACCAAATTTATATTGTATTTAACACCTTTTAAATTCACCTTAATTTATTTTATTAGCCTTTAGTGTTATTTTATTCACACTGCTTGACCCCAATACAAAGTCCATAATATGTCAGCATAGGTTAACTAGAGATATCTACAGGCCGTTAGTACTGACGTGGCTAGTTAATTACTGTATCATAAATGCATAGAGGACGTTTAGAAGTAGTACAAATATTTATGTGAAATATGATTGCTTTTGCTGGTAAAACATTCCTGAAAGCAACATGTATTTTCATTGAAATATTCTCTCTCTCTCTCTCTCTCTCTCTCTCTCTCTCTCTCTCTCTCTCTGTCTGTGTGTGTGTGTGTGTGTGTATATTTACCTCAGGTAGCCTCAGCCATCATGTGATATAGTCAGGAGATGCAGAAACAACTGGAAAAAAAATTGTTGTGACAGCATGGCAGAGACCCCTGTACTTTGGGCTTTATACTACAGCTATCTTCTGGCTACAGTATATATACAGGAATGCACTCATTGACTTACATTCACAAACACACAACGCTGCGAGACACAGGCAAAACCTGGTAAGAATCACGTTGTATTAAAAAACAAATTGTGAAGAAGAAAATGGGCTTTGTTTTAGTTCAGCTTGACACTAACTCGGTCATGATCATTGTTTTTCAGAAAGACGCAACCATGAAGGTGTTTCTGGTACTTACAATTGCAGTGCTGTCTGGTAAGTTGCTGTTTGTTTTCAAGTACTAAGTGTCTTGTTACACATTGCTAAAGCAAACCAAAAGGAGTCAATATAAACTTAAGCTCTGATGGCTGAAAATCAGTGCTGCTCTCAAACTCTTTTTGTCCCCATGAAACAGGCTGTAATGCCAACCTCTTCCATGCTGATGCGCCCAAGCCACAACTGGAAGTGCTGACTGATGCTTTCTGGGACTACATCGCCAAGGCAACTCAGACAGCTGATGACACCCTCCAGATGATCAGGAAGTCTCAGTTTGGGCAGGAAGTCAAGTAAGTCATGAGATGGATATGTTAGTAGTCAGAGTAGTATTTTTGAATACAGGTCTGACTTAATGTTCTCTCCTTTACTTCAACATCCAGTGCCCGTCTGGCAGAGAGCGCTGACTTGGCCAGCACATATGCAGTCACCCTGCAAGAGCAGCTTCCCCCTGCAGCCCAGGACATGATAACAAAGATCACCACAGAGGCAGACATGCTGAGAGAGCATCTGAGCCAAGAAATGACCACAGTCAGGGGCAAACTGGAGCCCTACACAGAGGATATGAAGGCCAAGATCCAGCAGAGCGTGGAGCAGCTCAAACAGGAGCTGGCACCATACGCAGATTCTCTTGACTCTGAAGTCCTGAAGACCACCCTGATGCAGAAGACTGAGGAGTTGAAAAGCAGCCTGGAACAAAGTGTCAAGGACCTGCAGGCTCAGCTGGGACCCTACACAGACGACCTGAGACAGAAAGTGGACCAGCACATGCAGGACTTCCAAGACAGTGTGGCCCCCATGACTGAGAAGGTCCAGGTTGAGCTGGCTCACAGAGCCAAGCTGGTGAAGCAGCTGGTGGCCCCCTATGCTGAGGACCTGAGGGAAAAGCTGGACCCCTATGCTCAGGACCTCCAGGCCCAGCTCAGTGCCCTCTACCAGTCCTTCGTCAACACCAACTAAGTCACGCTTCACCAATGCAGGCCTTTTTTGGTCTACCTCTGTCAGCCCTTTAGTGAAATATGCAAAGTCATATAAGTGTAAAATGTGAATTGTACTGTAAACCAAATTAAACTGGTATAGTATTTATTGTACAGCACACGCAAAGCAAACCTATGCACTTATCAAATGTGTATATATTTAGTTTTCATCTTGTGCTGTGAAGTTGGAAACAATGTTTTTGACATTTATGTAAATTATACAGACTAAACGAACTTAATTAAAAAAAAATCTCTCATACTGTTTACTCTCATTTTTACAATTTCATATTTTAAGAGCCTTTATTTACTGTGAACTGGAAGCTTTCCACTGAAATGACATGACACAACTGAAGTAATGATTGCTACATAAACACATGGAGTGACTTCCATGTCCACCAGTCACATTTGAGTACTGGGACACGTGCTGCTGTTTTCCCAGAAGGCAGCTATTACTGACTTCATTTCTCAAGTTCCAACACATCCTGTCACAGTTTTTGTCTTCGGTTTCTCCAGAGGCAGACTGTTATCTTGTTTTTCTTGTCAATGCTTGCCATAAAGTACACCTTCTGTAGTGATATCAACACTAAAATCTAGAAATTGCCTTGACAATTGTCCTAGATACTTAGATGCCTAGACATGCCACTTTGTTTGTCTGTCACAACAGAGTTCATATAAATATTTCATACAGGACAAAAATGTACTGTTAAAACTCAGATACATTACTTGCTATTTATTTAAAAAAATATGCCAACACACTTTGATGGATTTTGCATGAATATATTCACAGAATTCTTTCATAAATACTACAAAAGTGAAGCCGCCTTAAATTTACAACATAAACTCATATACAAATGCACACTTTGTGTCAGTCCTCCTTTGTCCTTGTTTACAATGCCAGCATCCAACGTGGAGGGGCAGAGTCCAATGACAACACCACACACACAAACACACACACACACACACTCTCTCTCTCTCTCTCTCTCTCTCTCTCTCTCTCTCTTTCTCTCAATTTCTTTTCATTTGCTTTAAAACAATCCCAAAAGTTAACAAAAGAAAAAAAATGGACATTTTAGTTTATTCATTTGATTGAATCAAAGAAATTAAGAACTACTAAAACTTGACCCCGTTGTGTTTTAATAGAAGCAAAGTTTTAGCATTTAGTGTCTAAAATGTTGTTTTGTTTTGTATTTTTTGTTATTTTGTAGCAGATTTTTTTTGAAGGGGAATTCCTTTTGTTTTGAATGTCCCTGTGTCATTGCTCAAGATATCCTGATTTATTTCCTTCATTAATACCACATGGACTGACCTACAGGACCTATGATGACACAAAAATATTTTCTGATTCTTGCATACTTGAATCATTACTGCATTCTAGGTTGTGATTTGTACTCATTTCCCTTCATCTTCACATCTTCACATTGATTCATTAAGTAAGAATCAAGAATCAAGAAATTCATGCAAAATGCCTGCAGAGCTGTGAAAGACTTTATAAATTGATTTGTAAATTGATTTGATTGTTTTGAATACACATTTTGACAGTCTAGCCTATTTCATACCTTTTTTTTTTTTTTAGCACTTGCATGGTACCCAGGAGGTCCATTCACACAGCATTATCAGGCAAAACAGCCAAAAGGTGTCATTACAGCTTGATCCCTATGGCCATTTTATAGTACCAGAGGCCAGATTGATGCCCAATCAAACAGCAAGGATGGAATGCTTTAGGGTTTTCTGTTTTTTTTTTCTTCGTTTTTTTTTTTTTTTTTTTTTTTTAAGGGTTTGAACAAGACATATCTTGCCTTTTTCACTGTGGTGACAAACAGAGACACTGTTTTGGTGCTGATAAGAGTTTGTAAGAGGACTATTGTCTCCTAGTTTGATAAGGAGAACAGAGCCTGTGGAGATGAGAAGATAGCCGTCTCATTTTGAGGCGTCATCTAAAATCCTCTGTCTGTGTTTTGTTTGTACCACCTTTGCCTCCCAGGCATGAGTGGAGATGGATAAAACGGCAATAACACCTTAAACAACAGGGGCACTCATTAGAGCACATACTTAGCCAAGCAAGCCTACACAAACTTTGTCTTATTCTAATAAGGTACTTATCTAAAGAGAAAGAAACTACTATAAGAAACAAGTATACTTGCTTGTTTTATATGTCATAAAAAAGAGTAGTTATTAAAATGTCTCTGGAACCGGACCAGATATCACCATTTGATAGCATATTATGATATAAATATGCCTGATTTAAAAAATAAATAAATAAAAATAAATTAAATTGAGATATATGTATTACTTTTTAAGAAAATGATAAAATATATAAATAAATAAAAAATATTGAAAAACAACCTATGTGGCAATATTAATGGTTCCACCCCTTGAATTGGAATAAAAATGTAATGGTTTTCTTACATGGGTCATGCCCCCCATTCCACCAAATGTTGTCAAAATTGAGTAACAACTTTTGGAGTAATTCTGAATCCTGAAAATAAAACTTCCTTGGCAGAAGTGACTATTCTGAAATCCAATACAATAGTCTTATAACACAACAAATACTGCCAATTCAAGCTTATGCGGCTGAAGTTTCAGTGAGACAGCATGCATTATAAGCTCTATGATCAGCTTCACATTTATTGGAGGACTATTGTCACTATGTGACTTCAAGCAAGTACATTCTGTTTGTGTGTCTGATTACTTTAAAAGGTGAGATGTATTTTGTTTTTTTGTTTTTTAATGTCTGTAATACTAGTTTAAGCACTAAAACCAAAGTTGATGTAATGCTTATAGACGAGGCTGCACTGCCACCGTGTGGTAAAAGTGCGACAGGGCAGTTTAAAGGCTTCACATAATCAACACCAGCATTTCAGCACATAATACACACTGACTCACTGTTGTTATATTGTCCTTGTTTTAGTTAGTCCACATCTGTTTATCTTTTGTGTTTGCATATTGTGCTATTTACCTATTATGTAAACTTTTTGCTATCGTGACTCTCTAGAAAAAAGAGATATCCTGACCCCAAAAACTATCCTGGAAAAATCCAGGTTAAATTAAAAAAAAAAAAAAAAAAAAAGGTCATGCTCACATGTCATTGTAACCACTAGACCACACTACACTACACGAATGATGAAAATAACATCTTCTCATTGATTCATTAAGTAAAACACTGAATCAGTTAAGTGTGTGTGTGTGTGTGTTAATCTGTGATTTTAAGAATTCCTGTATTTGTTNAAAAAAAAAAAAAAAAAAAAAGGTCATGCTCACATGTCATTGTAACCACTAGATCACACTACACTACACGAATGATGAAAATAACATCTTCTCATTGATTCATTAAGTAATACACTGAATCAGTTAAGTGTGTGTGTGTGTGTGTTAATCTGTGATTTTAAGAATTCCTGTATTTGTTCACAAATTCATTTAGTGCTTATCAAAAATCACAAAGATGATCACAAAGATTGTCAGACTTTCCATTCCCAAACTCACAAACCTCCCATCATCATGTCTATATATCTAGTGCCGAGGTCATGTTTATCTATTAATATGTAACTTTCTATCCAGGCTAGACGTGTTGTTGTAAATCTGCTGTAATCTAAGTCAAACATTAGTTTGAGGCCAATGAAACCCTTTTGCACTTATTTTGTTACATGTCTATGCCAGGATTATCTTTTGGTAAACAGATAATAGAAAAACTGTATTAAAGGACTATTCATGATTAGTCATGGTGATTGAGCCGATCAAGCTGATTTAGAAGGGATATAGGGATGATTGGAAAGCAAGATTAATCATTCACTTGGTTGATTTATTAAACTGCTGCTGCTGACTGAGGAGAAATGTTAAAGTAGGATTTATAAAATGACCTTTATTTTGTGATTGACTGATTCACTGCACACTGCAGTGATCATGACAACCGTAAACATTTCAAGTTGACGGAGGATCTGACCGAAGATCTGCATGCAGAAAACATGCAAATGTGGAAGACTGGCTGCGATGTTAATCAATTTGTGTACAAATATTTGCACATGCTAATTTACGGGTATGTAGTGTGTCTGTCTGTGTGTGCGCGCACGTGTATGTGTGCATGCATGCATGTGTGCGTGCGTGCATGTGTGTTGTGGTGTTTCAGAATCAGTAATACTACAGGCTTCTTCTTATACTTTTTGTTTTACATCTTGTATTTTTAAGAGAGTGTACGTGATGATTTTTGTTAAGTTTTTACTACTTTTTATTATCTTGCTAGTGGCTGCATTTTTTTTTCTTTTTTTTTTTTTTTTTNGGTATATGCCAAGATTGGCACAACCATTTTTTATATATATGCAATTTAATCTAGCAACAGACAGATTAGTGGTTGCATTTAAATGCTGTAGTGAAGAAGTGACAACAGAAAGCATTTTCAGATCACTCTGTGCTTTTTATTGCTTTTTTATTTTATTTATTGTAATACCTGTCTTGTTCACAATGATGAATTGCCAATTCCAAGAACTTTCAAGTATCAACAAGTTGATTTTAATACCAGAATACCAGAATAAACTGAAAACCAATGGCGGTCTGGAAGGTAGGAAAAAAAAAAAAATTAATTCACCATTCCAGTAGTATGTTTTGGGAAATAATTGTCAGTAACATTACGTGTATGAAAATTGAATATATTAGGCTCAAACATGCAAATATATAGTCCTTTAAGAAATGATTTTTAATGAAGGCATGCCCAGTCTGTATTAATGTACTGGCACTCCAGTTTTGTTCCAGCTCCCTTGCCCAAACTTCTTTGCTTATGTGTTTTAACATTCTATTTAATAGCCTGCTGTCTGCCTTCTCCCAGATCATTTTGGGATTAACTTGCTACACAATCTGCTCATGCTAAATCTGGGGGTGGCCTCACTACAGGGCCTACACTACAGGGCCTTCTGGCCCTGTAGTGTAGCTCTCCATGTGAATACAGTATTTCATTTCTTCCTCTCTTATTGCTTATCTTAGTCACTTTGAATCAGGATAAAGGATAATAAATGATACAGGGTCGGAACAATTTTGGTGCAGCATAGATAAGCATGATGAAATTCTTCTAGGCAGTTGAAATTTATTTATTTATTTATTTAATAAATTTGGCTGTACTGGCATTCAGAAAGAGAACAGATGTTGCTCAACAAGATATTACAAATTATGGAAACTATCAACTCAGTCAACAAATGTTTTAAAGTGTAACTTCCTCTCTGTCAATCTACAGTCAGCTGCAGGATTGTACATTTGTCAAAGGTTCAATGCCCATAAGTCAACATATTATACATTATGTACATATCGGCAGTGCTGATGTTCTGCAGAGCATCTTTCTGGTGATTGCTGTTATTTTAACACGTGTTTTACATTGGTTTTTCATGTGCATGTGTAACTGGGTCATTTATACCCCTCTCTATGTTTATATAATCACACAAAATCTTTCTTTTCTTAATGTAACCTGATTAACTTAAGCCTCCACAATGTTCACTGTGTATATGCTGTTGTGAGTCAGTGCCCCCTCCTGCATCCCCTATTCTTTACAGCACCCTATTGGCTTCTGGTATGGCCTTCCCTCTCCCTTGCCATGTTCCCCTATGGGAGAGGTGGGTGCAAATTTACTCTGTCTTTCCTCCAACATTTATCTACTATGCTAATCATTATTTTAATAATCATCAGAAGTGTGTAATCTTATCAAATTTGGCATACTATTATATTGATTAACTTATTAATGTAAGAATTTATATAGATTGGCCTGTAAATTTATATAGATTTAGATGGATTAAGTTAGTGGCCCAATATCGTGGTAGGCCATACTAATGTTTCCGGCTTCTTTCATTTCTTTTCTGCAGGAGCTGGTGATTACAGTAATGTGGAGGATTTTTATTTGATTTCTTTTTACCTCATGTCATGTATGTTTCACTTTAATTTGTTCTCAATGGTCTATTTTATATATGATTGTTAATATAGATAGATAGATAGATAGATAGATAGATAGATAGATAGATAGATAGATAGATAGATAACTTTATTGTCATTCAAGGACATGTAAAAAACAGTGCACTAGAACGAAATTTCGTTGCATTGACTCTCAAAATAGCAGTTAAAAAATACAATTTGTCAAACATAAAAAGTGCTTGTGTGCATACACTAACAAATCTACAATAATATATGTAAAATTTTAAAATCAATAAATAGTTCTANAAAAGTGCTTGTGTGCATACACTAACAAATCTACAATAATATATGTAAAATTTTAAAATCAATAAACAGTTCTAACAGCGGTTTTTGTGCATTTCATTGTCTATGTGGGTGTTTGGCTTTCTTTTACTGAGAGTTCAGTAGTCTTATGGCC
>VXCM01003993.1:3158-17950 GCA_014773175.1 Lucifuga dentata
GTCTTGTTGGTGATGATGGATTACCTATCCCAAGAACGTTTACAGTATCAACAAGTTGATTTTAATAGCAGAATGAACTGAAACCAATGGAGGTCTGGAAGGTAGGAAAAACATTTTTAATTCACCGTTCCAGTAGTATGCTTTGGAAATGATTGTCAGTAATGTTACATGTATGAAAACTGAATATATTAGGCTCAAACATGCAAAATGGACGGTATGGTCCTTTAATGGTACTGTAGCTGATAACTTAAACAACGGCAGATTAGCCAATCAAAACCTGTGTCAACGAAACAAACACACCTTTTCCTGTGAGAAGATGAAGAGACGGAGACATGTCTGATCCTGTGTAGCAGCATCATTGTCTGTCCCAGATTATCATGATTAAAATAACACGTTTAGCCCCGTTTGGCTGCCTTGTTGTTTTTGTTGTCTCTCTGACCCGTCTTCCTCTCCTCCACATCGCCGCTCAGGTTCTGGAGGCCTGGAAGAACCTTCTGGAGGCGGCGGAGGGTCGCCGCGTGAAGCTGGTCGACACGGGAGACAAGTTCCGCTTCTTCAGCCTGGTGAGAGACCTGATGCTGTGGATGGAGGACGTCATGCGGCTGATCGAGGCTCAGGAGAAACCCAGGTACAGATGCGTTCAGCATCTTCGCCGTCATCGTGACGCTGTCTCCGTAAACACCGCAGACGTCACCACGTTTATTCAGACCGTTCGGCTGAAACCGCCACGACGTTAAAATACAACTCCTGTTTGTCCTCGGAATTCGTTTTCACGTCTGCAGGCTCTGATTGGTTCATCTTCATTTCCTGTTTTTACATTCGCTAGTGAAGCTCTGAACACAAAGTTCATGCTGCACAGCGGACATTCTGCTGGGGATTGATTTGTGATTGATGATTTGTGGTTGCTGAATGTATGATTGATTGATTGATTGATTGGTGCGTTTAGGGACGTGTCGTCGGTGGAGCTGCTGATGAACAACCATCAGGGCATCAAGGCGGAGATCGACGCGCGAAACGACAGCTTTAGCGGCTGCATCGAGCTCGGCAAAGCGCTGCTGGCTCGCAAACACTACGCGTCTGACGAGGTGAGGCGCCGTGTCAACATGCCCCGCCCACCACCAAACACCTCCTCATGGAAGCTGCTGTTTTAATTCAGACAATAACAGCAAACAACTAAATCAATTCATGAATTTATTTTATGTTTATTTATTTTTCTGATGCTGTTTGTTTGTTTATATCTAATATTTTGAATCAAAGAAGGTGAACAAAGATTAAGCATTATTTTCATCATTAACACAAACTTTTCAATTCAATATGTGAATTAAAGTCAATTTATATTGTCAAACTAAATCTAGTTTTAAAAGTTTAAACTATAATTTTTTCTAAATGCATTTTTCATTTATTACATCTCAACTTTTTGTCTTCTCAGATAAAAGAAAAGTTGCTGCAGTTGACGGATAAAAGGAAAGACATGATTGACAAGTGGGAGGACAGATGGGAGTGGCTTAGACTGGGTACGACAATTCAGCCAATCAGCAGTCAGTCAACAAGTCATTACTGCCGCCAAGGAGGTCATGTGACCAACGGTGTCTGTCTGAAAATGTTAGAGGAGGATTTGGATGGAGTTTGATGGACAGAAAAAGAAGTGATGAAATGAGTTTTAGTTAGAAAATGAACGTCGGTTTGAGCTGAGAACGTTTAACAGATCAAACGCTTTTCTAACGTTCAGCAAAAGTTGACTTTTATTTACATTTTGAGGAAGTTGGTTATGTTTTATGTTACAAACTAAAAGACTTTTTTACAAAACGACATCGTTTTTATTAAATAAAAATAACATTATAATCACGTCAAAGATCAAAACCATTCTTTTTATTTTAATTTCTACCGTGTGTTTGCGTTTGCATGTGCACGCGTTTTGTTTTGTGCGTGTGTGTGCGTGTGTTTTGGTCTCAGTGCTGGAGGTGCACCAGTTCTCGCGGGACGCGGGCGTGGCGGAGGCGTGGCTGCTGGGCCAGGAGCCGTNGAGGTGCACCAGTTCTCGCGGGACGCGGGCGTGGCGGAGGCGTGGCTGCTGGGCCAGGAGCCGTACCTGTCCAGCAGGGAGATTGGTCAGAACGTGGACGAGGTGGAGAAGCTCATCAAACGCCACGAGGCCTTCGAGAAGTCGGCCGCCACCTGGGAGGAACGCTTCACCGCACTGGAGAGGCTGACCACGGTGAGAAACACGCCAAACATGCTAACAGGGCTACTAGCAAGTGTGTACTTGTTTCAAGTTGTGTTCCATCGTTTAATTTTGTGCCAAATAATCTCCATGACGATGACCTCAACATGCATTAGCATCACGACTATTTTTTTACACAAACAATGAGTCATTTTAATTATCAGTACTGCAAACTTATTCATAATTAAATATGCTAACATGCTAGATGCTAACACGCTAAAGGCTAACACGCTAACAGACTGGAGCATGTTCAGATCAGATTCATTTCCAGAACAAACAGGAATTCATCACCGCATTATTGTTACACCTTAAACAAGTGAGTGTGTGTGTGTGTGTGTGTGTGTGTGTGTGTGTGTGTGTGTGTGTGTGTGTGTGTTCAGATGGAGTTACTGGAAGTGAGAAGAACGCAAGAGGAAGAAGAAAGGAAGAGACAACCCCAACCCACCGAGGCTCCACCCACTGACGCTGCAGCACAGCAGAGGTATGTGTGTGTGTGTGTGTGTGTGAATAACATAGTTATATCAGTGTGTTTTATGAATCACATGTAAATATATAAAGACAGTGATAACGCCTCTTTAAAGACAAACGTTAAACATGGTGTTACAGACGAATGAAGGAATGTGGTGATGGTGATGATGATGATGATGATGATGATATTTGTCCTTATTGACACGTTAAATCTGGCACTGTGTTTTATGAATTCCACCTGGTGTGTGTGTGTGTGTGTGTGTGTGTGTGTGTGTTACAGGGAGGGAGAGCCGGCGTCTCAGAACGGGCTTCCGTCGGACCAAGAGTCTCCCAGGGTTAGTTATCGCTCGCCTGCCTACCAGGAATACAGCAGCACCCTGCAGAGCCGCAGGGCCGCCGCACCGTGACACACACACACACACATTAAAATCATAAACACTCCACGTTGACCTTTGACCTCATATAAACATGGCTGAGTCCATCACACACACACACACACACACACACACACCCTCTACGTGTAACAGCATGTAACGTCTACACATTAGAGCTTACTTTGAGTTTTGTTTTTCATGTCCGTTTCTCTTATTTTGCTTTAAATCTTTTTTTTCTTTGTCTGATACGCTGACCAGGCTTGATTGATAAGTCCTGAGCACAAATGCTGACATCATATCAGACAGATGATGTCATTTCAGATGATGATGTCATATCAGACAGACGGTGATGTCATATCAGACCATGACGTCATAGCTGACGATTATGTCATATCAGACAGATGATACATCATAACAGAGGACGATATCATATCAGACGATGCCATCATATCAGACAAATGATGACATCATATATCAGACGGTGATGTCATATCCTATCAGAAGATGACGTTATATCTGAGGATGATGTCATATCAGACAATGATGTCATATGTCAAACAGTGACATATCAGATGATGACGTCACATCTGACGATGATGTCATAAGAGGATGATGTAATATCAGACGATGACATATCAGACAATGACCACATATCTGACAATGACGTCATATCAGGCAGATGATGACTTATCAGAGAATGATGACATATCAGATGACGACTTCATTTCAGACAACGATGTCATATCAGCGGTGTTCTCTGCTAGGCTCACTACTTATCAATCAGCCTTTTAAAAAATTGGAAAAGTTCAGACGATGAATCAGAGAATGAATCATGTTTGGTAAAAGAAATTCTGAGTTAATCAGTCTGAAGACGAGCGTCAGGTGAGAGTGTGAGTGAGACACACACGAGCATGTATGCACATACATACACACATACACACAGACACTTAGAGACACATATTTCACTTTTGTCCATTCCTCATTTTACTTTTCCTCTCTCTCTCTGTCTCTGTCTCTCAGCTGGACTCGCCCGTCCTCGTCTCTCCTCATCTTTTAGTGTTTCTGTTCATTTATGTGATGATTTATAAACTCGTCTGGAATCTGAATGACTGAAACCAAACAAAAACACGTCCAGATAAACAGATAGATAGATAAACGGATAGATGGATGGATGGATGGATGGATGGATGGATGGATAGATAGATAGATAGATGGATTTGCGTTCTATCATAGTTACATCCTGTTAGATCAGAATTTAAGTTTAACAGTCTTAAAAATAAACGATTTTAAGCTCCTTAAAATGTAGTTTGATCATTCAGTCATCATAATTAGCAAATTAATTCAAATCTAATCACTAATTTTAGATGCAGTTTTAGATGCAATGTAATAAAAAAATTTTGATTAATTGAGCAGAACACAAAGATTTCAGTATTTTGGGATCAAAATGTTTTAATTATCAAAGAAAAATAGAATCTTGTGGAGTTTTGTTCAAAAAACTCATTTATGAAACTGGAAGTTTAAATACTTTTCTAAATAAAAATATGAACCGCTGTATTCCAAAATAAAAATCATTAACACCACCTCATTCATATTTAACAAAGACATGCCTTTTAAAAGCAAAGGGGGCGGGGCAGTTACCTGCCTAAGGTGAGTTTTCTGTAAACAAGCAGCACATCAACGGATTACATATATATGAACTTTCATCAAACTTCATAATCATTCCACTTATTCATGTTAGTGATTCTCACACATTTATCACCACGTGTCTGTGTGTGTGTGCATATGCGTGCGTGTGTGCGTACATGTGCGTGTGTTATTCTCTGTTAATGCATCATATTTTGTATCATGTATGAGCTTTTTGTGGTTCTGTCAGCTCGTTAAGTCATTTCTCACTAACAAACGCTCGTTAATAAACTCTGTCACAACCAATCACAGCGCTGCCACATGTTCTGTTTGTTCTCGTGTTTTTATTGCACGCTGTCACCATCATCATCATCGCCATCATCATCATCATTTTGTTTTCATCTCATCTTCTCTGCTTTTTAGAAACGTACAGTCTTTATTCTGATTGGCTGGATCAGACATTTTCAAGCTTCCAGTAAAACCTCACAGGATTGGTCGAGCCGCTCGCTGAGGCTGGTTTACGCTCAACACGAATGCCTCAGAAGGGGCGTGTTCACGTGTGCTGCATTCATGGTCTCAGCAGCGCTGCAGAACAAAGCAGCTCTTAACTGCCCAAACACGAAAGCAGACCCAGAGGAAGTAGAAGTCGTTTCCTGTTGAGTCGCCCACAACAAACATGGAGGCAGAGAGAAGAGTTGATGTTGATGAAGAGGAGGAACTGATTGGCTGCCAGACAAAAAGTTGTTTGGTGTTTGTTTGCGACTCTGCAGCCAAATATTTTAGCCGCAGTTAAGTCACATTTTCACCATAAACGTGTTAACGGCAGTGTTCAACATAAACAGATTTACCTCTGATGAGCTCTGACAGCTTCACGTTCACCCTGAACGAGCTTTACAAGCTTCCAGGAAACGTGACGGAGATCATTTTTCACCAGTAAAGCTCTAGGATTGGTCCAGGCCAGGATTTTAGACCTTATTAATCATTCAGGAAAAGCTGTAGGATTGATCTGGTCATGATGAGCTTCAGAGTTCTTGGTCAGGTTTCAGGATCTTGGCTTTGGTCTCAGGCTTGACGTGTTTCCAGTAAAATCTCTCAGGAGAAGTTTCCTGTACGTTCAGCATGACGTCATCAAAAAAAAAATCAAAACAAAAAGAGCATGACGTCATCAGATTATACGATGCTGGACTTCAGGAAAAGCTCCACAGACACGTTTTTAAAGCTTCAGTCAAAGCTCCATGGATTAGTCCAGGATCATGTCGTCCTGACAAACTCAGCAAAGATTTAAAACCTTTTAGTCAGAGCAGAACGGCTCCAAACCGATGAGTCAACTCTACGTCCGCGTTCTCACTGAGCTTTAAGAAAAGCGTTTGATTCAGGTCCAGAAATCATCGATAAAAGCTCCAGGATTGGTCCAGCTTCTGAAGGGTTCTCAAAAGCAGCGTCCAGCATTGAAGAGCACAGTAATGGGTAATGACGCATGGTTGAAGTAGGTGTGGTTTGTTTGGATACTCGGCCAATTACCTTCTCCCTCACCATACTCATCCTGATGAGACATAACGACTTCAAGCAATTTATGGATGATTGTTTGAGATTTGTGTGTTTTGGACTTTGCTCCGCCCTCTGCTCCACCTCTGCTCCGCCTCTTCATGCTGCCATGCTGTGTTTTGTGCAGTGATGATGTGATTAATCATGCATGAAAACCATCTAAACGGCCCTTATTTGACAGCATCGTGTTCTGATCAGCACTGAGCTCAAATCGTTAAAACTGTTTTTACTGAAAGAAAATTTAAAAACATGAGAGAAAATGCTAAAAAAAAAAAAACGATGCTAATTATGAGTCGAGAAAGTCGTTATGAAAATGAAACTTTCAGCCTCAGATTTTTACCTGCAAATCAAACTTTTTTATTGTGTTTGTTGTTTGTAAAGATAACAAGAATAGGAAGTTGAAGGGGGCGTGGCTTTACAGCACTCTGCATGCTGCAGCTCTGTGTGTTTCTCACCGCACCTTTTACCTGTCGCTCATCCATCTGCTCCCTTCTGACTCCTCTCTCTCTCCTCTGTTTCCAGGACAACGGGGGTGAGGTGGTGAACGGGGTGTCGGAGCGTAGCCCTGCGGGGTCTCCCGGGGCCTCTCGCAGGGGCAAGGCAAGCCAGGCGGCGACACTGCCGGCCAAAACTCCCACATCACAGCTGGAGGGCTTCCTGCATCGCAAACACGAGTGGGAGGGGCCTAACAAGAAGGCTTCAAACAGGTAGACAGACGCGATCGTCAACAAAAACATGCCAAGTCTGATAACCTGAGTTCCTATAGAACATGAGGACGTCATGTGACTAAAGATGAAAAAAAAAAAAGACGAGTTCTTCCTGAAGTCTACAGGTGTCTTCACACCTGATTTGTTACCTGAACACCAGAAACGACCACATGGAGCCGTTTGGAGGTGGAGCTTCTCAGTTTCTTTGTGGTCTGAACATGATGCTCACGACTTCTGAACCTACAGATCAATCTACTGATGTATTATTTATTGATCATTGATTGATTAGACCAAATTCAGCCCAGAGCACATGACCTAAGAGAGGTCAGGAGGTTGCGGCTGCATGGAGCTGCATGTTCGTTTAGGTGTGATTTAGGCATGTTTGCAGCGTGTTGTCAGCATGTTTGCAGCGTGTTTGCAGTATGTTTGCATCGTGTTGGCAGTATGTTTGCAGCGTGTTTGCAGCATGTTGACAGCATGTTTGCAGCATGGTGACAGCATGTTTGCAGCATGTTGACAGCGTGTTTGCAGAATGTTGACAGTGTGTTTGCAGCATATTGATGGCATATTTGCAGCATGATGACAGCGTGTTTGCAGCAGGTTGGCAGCTTTTTGACAGCGTGTTTGCAACATGGTGACAGCGTGTTTGCAGCATGTTGACAGCGTGTTTGCAGCATAGTGACAGCATGTTTGCAGCATGGTGACAGCGTGTTTGCAGCGTGTTTGCAGCATGTTGGAAGCATGCTGACAGTGTGTTTGCAGCATGTTGACAGCATATTTGCAGCATGGTGACAGCACGTTTTCAGCGTGTTGGCAGCATTTTGACAGCGTGTTTGCAGCATGTTGGAAGCATGTTGACAGTGTTTGCAGCATGTTTGCAGCATGGTGACAGCGTGTTTTCAGCGTGTTTTCAGCATTTTCACAGCGTGTTTGCAACATGGTGACAGCATGTTAGCAGCATGTTTGCAGCGTGTTGACAGCATGTTTGCAGCGTGTTTGCAGTGTGTTAGCAGTATGTTAGCAGCATGTTTACATCGTGTTGGCAGTATGTTTGCAGCATGTTGACAGCGTTTGCAGCATGGTAACAGCATGTTTGCAGCATGTTGACAGCATGTTTGCAGCATGGTGACAGCGTGTTTTCAGCGTGTTGGCAGCATTTTGACAGCATGTTTACAGCGTGTTGACAGCGTGTTTGCAGCATGGTGACAGCATGTTTGCAGCATGGTGACAGTGTGTTGACAGCGTGTTTGCAGTGTGTTGGCAGTATGTTAGCAGCATGTTTGCAGCATGGTGACAGTGTGTTTGCAGCATGTTGACAGTGTGTTTGCAACATGGTGACAGCATGTTTGCAGCGTGTTGACAGTGTGTTTGCAGCATGTTTGCAGCGTGTTGACAGCATGTTTGCAGCATGGTGACAGCGTGTTGACAGTCTGTTTGCAGCATGTTGGAAGCATGTTGACTGTTTGCAGCATGTTTGCAGTGTGTTGACAGCGTGTTTGCAGCATGTTAGCAGCATGTTTGCAGCGTGTTTGCAGTGTGTTGACAGTGTGTTTGCAGCATGTGTGGATGTGGTTTGTTAAGGACTCATCATGTCTCTGCAGGTCGTGGCACAACGTGTTCTGCATGATCAACCAGCAGGAAATGGGTTTTTATAAGGACCAGCGGAGCGCCAGCCAGGGAATCCCATACCACAGCGAGATTCCTGTCAGCCTGAAGGACGCCATCTGTGAGGTGGCGCTGGAATACAAGAAGAAGAAACGTGTCTTCAAGCTCAAGTGAGTGTGGTGATGGTGATGATGGTGATGATGATGTGGTGATGATGATGGTGATGATGATGTNTCAAGTGAGTGTGGTGATGGTGATGATGGTGATGATGATGTGGTGATGATGATGGTGATGATGATGATGATGGTGATGGTGATGATGGTGATGGTGATGATTAAATGTCTCGTTTTGTTTGAACAGAATCTCTGATGGGAACGAATATCTCTTCCAGTCCAAAGACGACGTGAGTAGAAACATTTTTGTTTATCAGCTTCTATTAATCTGTTTCATCAGAAACACACTGTGGAACCTTTCTACCGTTAAATCTCTGCACCCGTGTGTGTGTGTGTGTGTGTGTCTGTGTGTGCGCTTTGGCGTCCACCCTGACTCCGCCCTCTTTCTGTCTCACCCTCCAGGAGGAGATGAACACGTGGATCTCAGCCATCTCGGCTGCAGTGTCTGCTGAAAGGTCAGAGGTCAAGCCCAGCAGCCACAGCACGCCTGCTCCTGCCGCACGTGCTCAGACACTCCCAGCCTCCGTCACCGCCACAACGGCGTCCGAGTCGAGCCCGGGCAAACGAGAGAAAGACAAAGAGAAACGCTTNGTCACCGCCACAACGGCGTCCGAGTCGAGCCCGGGCAAACGAGAGAAAGACAAAGAGAAACGCTTCAGTCTGTTCAGCAAGAAGAAATAGATGCTACCACTTCTTCCTCCTCCTCCTCTTCCTCCTTCCTCTTCCTGCTTCCTACTGCTGCTGTTTGAAAGCTTCCCTGGTTATTGATCGGTCTTTGGTAAAATATTTGTTAATAACACTCAGATTCGTCTCTTAGCAACAGATTCTGTAGTTTTTAGTTCAAAAACTGAAAGTAATAAAAAAATCAAACATGAGGAATAATAACTCCAAGTGGAATAAAACGTCTGTAAATGGATTAAAAGTTTAATTAAAAATGCTTATTGATTGTTGGATAAAACAAAGTCAAATTGACATCATAAAAAATTATGAAATAAAAAGATTATACGTCTTTTAATGTAGTAAAATGAGGACAGAGCATTATCAGGCTTTATTACCAATCATAATACGTTATTATCAACATTCTACATGATCAGCAGCGACGTGAAAACTCCCCAAACAGCTGCTCTTCCTCTTTTTTCTCCTCCCCCTCCTCCTCCTTTCTAAGCGTGACTCCAGCATGAAGCTCCGAGCCAAATCTCTCACTCCGTGCCTCGGTGCTCTGGCTCCGCCTCCTCTGGCCGCTTTTATAAGATAAGCAGCAGGAAAACACATAAAAGGTCGTAACAGACGAGAGGAGGAAGTCTTCACACGCTGCATTGTAACGTTTCAATCAGACCGTCTGCCGCTGAACAACAACACGGATGTAGAGCCGAATATTCCGGTTTATGAATTATTATCGATATTATTTGTTTTCATTAATCTTCTTTTCCCGCTTTCTTGTTTTCCCAGCTTTGTGGACTGCTGTGTCGGCGGTACGGTAGCCTCAAAGGACAAAAACACAGCATGAAAAAACACGTTCCAGAAATAAAACAAAAAAAAATCAGATGTTCAGAGACATGCTAACGTGCTAACGTAGCATGTACACAAGTAATATGTTAGCTAACGTGCTTGTTGACAAGGTAAATATATCAACAGGAGCAAGCTAACCTTGTTAGCTCATAATGCTCTTTACAAACCAGAAAAACAAGATTGATATATGAAAAATGCAGCGATATCTGAGCTAATGCTAACTAACGCTAGTGGGGCAAAAAAAATGTAAACGTCTGAGAGGAAAAAATAATTTTGTTCAAATCATCCTCAGCTTCACTTTGCGCTTAATGCTAATGTTTAGAATGCAATGTTGCTAACGTTAATGCTAACTGTAAGTATGTCATGCTCACGTTAGCATGTTAGCATGTCTCTTCATGTCTGCTTTCTCCTTTTAAATCTGTTTGAATCTTTTCGGTAAAGTTCTGGATTGTTTTCAGGTTTTGCGTTTGGTCTTGCGGGCCACCGTACTTTGGCTTTGTGTTTCCGCTCCTCATCGTCTCGTGTTGTTTTTGAACATCATAGTTCCTCTTAGGGTTCATGCTAACGTTAGCGAGGCCTTGACTTTGTGAGATGGCGTGTTTGAGTGGCGGGAAGCAGACACAGTGGGAGAACGTCCCAAAAAACCGACGTTCCTTGAATCAGACAGCAGGACGAAGACGTTTGATGCTGGATTTGTCTGTTTGCTGTCGTTTCTTTTGCAAACCCTAAATAACAAATCTGAGCAGGAAGCACCAATAATACATCTGATAATAAAAACACGTTAACACACCTGGAAACGTGTTCATACTCAGTAACATTGTGAAGGGTGCAACATGTAAATATTCCCCAAACATGGTGAAAAACTCTGAAATGCAAAATGTTCACATAAAATTGCAGCAAAAGTTCCTGCAGCAACATGAACAACAAAACTCTGATCGGTGAATAAACTGGAATGAGGTTATGAATATGAATTCTGGTTGTTTTTCTTAGATTCTGCTGCTGATCTGACAGAAATTGGCTGTAATTTGGGGCGTTTTCCTGCGGTGCTTTGAACTTTATGTATAACTTGTGTATAACAAACTTAAAAATAAACCTGTGTTTAATTTCAGTTATTATTACTAATAAGAAGCTACGACCATAATAAGCTTTGAGTATATCTTTATTTACGCAACGTAACGAAATCTGAATGAAGGAAAAATCACGGAACTCAGATCAGAACGTTCCAGAACTTAGAGCATCAAGAAGTTTTACTTTATTTACATTTTGAACACGTTTCCTTCTAAACTTACTTATTTTTCCCTCGGTATGTATTTTGAGTTTCACACTTCATGTATGTTAAAGGTTTATTAAGTCTGTATGGAGATGTAGACGCACGATAAAAAAACGTGCTTTTAGCGTGAAACCAGTCAAAATCTTATGATTCAAAATGTTTTGCTGCCAATAACTCAGTGAAATCTGATCAGTTTGAGATTCTTTAATGAAATGATGGAGTGATTGTGGAAGAAACGAGTGAAAATCCGTCTGCAAATCAAATCTCAGACAGAAACACAGAAAAGTTTGAATCCTGTTCGTTTTCCTTCACTTTGTCTTTGATTCTTTATTAATTGTAATCTGTTGCATGAAAATACATTAAAGATTCACTCAGTGATTTTTATTATTGGACCCAGAAATTTCCAGAAATTTTAACATTTGCAGAGTTTTTTTGAAACAAAATCCTGAAGTTTAAATTAGAGAAAATGTTCTGAGAAATAAAAGCAGCTGAAGATTATTATTAAAACCTGAACAATATAAAACCTTTTAAGCTACATAATTCCTTACATTTTTGATTTTGGATTCTAAATTAAACTTCCAACTTTTGAAAGAAAATTATAAAAGTTTTGATTGATTTGATTATTTGAGTTTTGATTGTTTTTGATTATAAAAGGTTTTTTTTTTAAGGTTTTCTAACTAATACTGTTTATATAAAAACAAAATTGTATTCTTACATTATTAAAAGTAAATGAAAAAGATTAGTCACAAACATTTCCGCTAGATTTTTTTTTTTGTTTTGTTTGTTTTTTTGCTTTTGCAAAAGTTAGACTGAAAACTCAAACACTGAATGAAGAAACTTACCTTGAAATATGTTTTCTTCTGGACTTTTCAGATAAAAATGCTTTTGGACTCTGAGTTTAAATTCCACTTTGATTCGATCGACTTTGTTTTGAGCTCGTTTGTCTCTGAAAAGCTTCCATACATCCTGAGATAAATGAAAAGCAGGAATGAAGGCGGAGTTTCAGGCTGGGGTTGTGTTTGTTTTACTCGGCTGATGTGATTGGTTGCTGAAGTAACTGACAGGAAGTTCACTGAGTGATTGGCTCTGATTGATTAGGTTTGTTTTTTGCTCCATTGATGAATATAATTTACATTCCTCTGTCACTGTAACCATGGTAACCTGATAGTTCTTCATATTGCACACTCAATGATGCCACGGTGGGAGGGGTTTGGGTGGGGGGGGCCTGGTGTGTAGGTGAGACATCAGTATGATATGAAGTCGGGTTTCACTGCTAGTTGGATCTGCTCCGTTAGCTTCTTCTCCCTCTCTTACATATGTGCAAAAAGCCAATAAAATGCTTTTAAAATGAAGCATGTTGTTTCATTTTTGTGTGGAGATTGAGGAGAGGTCAAAGGTCAGAGTAATAGGTGAATGAACTGAAAGGAAGCCTTGAAAATCTTTTAATTTGTTGATCTAGTCTGTACCGCTGGGATAGGCTTCAGCCCCCCGTGACCCTCAACGGGACAAACGGGTTTAGAACATGGATGGATGGATCTAGTCTGTCTACCCTTGTGCTTTTCCATGTTGGCCACCAGGTGGCACCAGATCTGTATTATCAAGTCAAAGTCAATCTCACACACATACACACACACTTCATACACGATCATGATGTGCTTAAAGAAAAGTGAAAACCTGCGGCGCTGCATTTACCTGTAATTACTGGATATTAATGAGCTTTAATGTAAAACACTGATTTATACATAAATCATTTCAGTGTAAAACATTTAAGTTGCTCAAATAAACAGCAGAACAATTACAAATAGATTCGACAAAAGTCCAGAAATACTGTAAAATTTATAAAGTTTTTATATATAAAACTCATCAGAAGCGACAGCCAATCAGCTGCTGCGTACACAGACAGCAAAGGTCACCGAAATTTCCGGCTGTAAAACACAAAAACCAAATATCCTGAAAATCTGTTTATACATTTCCTGTTTGGATCAACGCAAAACTTTCTGCTGACACAGGAAATCCAGACAAACGAGTGTAAGAATTATTATTATGTTACTGGACCCTGCAGATATTATTATTATTATTATTATTTTTATTATTATTATTATTAATGTTATACACGTGTATGTTATGTTTTCATTGCTAAAATGTTTTTATTTACTTATTTTATATTATTATTTTTTAAAATTTGATTGATTTCATTTTATTTTTTGTTTAAAAGGTTTAATTTCATTTAAATTTTTTTTCGCTTTTTACTGTCTTTGCAGTTTTCAGAGCGCCCCCTGCTGTTTGTACTTAAAAAAAACAAACTGAAATACGGTACACGTCAAACCACAAAGTCCCATCATGCTTTGCAGAGTCATCATAAAAACTGCGTCAAGCTGTACAGACACTACCAAAATAAAACAGGAAGTTTGCTCAATTCATCTATAAATTACATTTCAATAAAGTTAATATTTTGTAGAAGAATAATGAACGAAAACAAAACTTTATTGAAATCGTGATGAAACCTTTACTACATGAACGTGCACAAGTCTCTGGCCTGTAAAAACCACGGCCCTCTAAATTTTCAATTGTCAATATTTTTGAAAATCTGTACCGGAAGTTATTGTTTAATTTTTAATTATGTATGAATGTGTATATGAATATAATGAGTGTATGTATGAATATAATGAATGTTTGTATGAATGTATATCTGTCTGAATGTAATGAATGTGTGTATGAATTTAATGAATGTATAAATATATATATGAATGTATGTATGAATATATGCATGAATGTAATGAATGTATGTTTGAATGTATATATGTATGAATGTAATGAATGTAAACTGATCAGCCTGAAGGTGGCGCTATATAACAACTTCAAAATTTTGCTGTATAATGGTCTATACCTTTTGGTGGTAAATTTCTTTTCATGTCCATTTTCACAGGATTATTTCCGTCAGTACAAAAACACAGACATGATTTATTCATTTGAGTTTCTCTGTTTAGCATAAACACCGATTTATCCCTTAATTCATTCACAACACCTGCACTTGCAATTTTAGATCATAGTTAAGTTACAGTTAAAAGAAACGCAAAAGTCCTGCTTTCCCTTCACAATAAAAGCCTTACAATGGTTCTCAGTAGAATCCATTTCTTGGAGGGCTTTTATTATGAAATATATGCAGGAAGTACCGAATTTCATTAACAGTAATTTTACTCTTTTTCGTGATAAATCACATGTAATCATCAGTTACTTGTACTTTTAACACCAAAACTCTAAATCCTCAATTTCTCTCTATGTCTTTGTTGTTTCCAC
>VXCM01003994.1:5592-28092 GCA_014773175.1 Lucifuga dentata
CCTCCTCCTCCTCCTCTCCCCGATGCTTTTTCAGTGCCTCCCTTCTCTCAGAACACGTAACATTAAATACACGCCGGCCTCGTTAAACTCGTTAAAGACAGTGACATGAATATAGAAGGCGACATTACCTGTAGCAGGTAAAACAGCTAGCATTAGCAGCTAATGCTACTTCCAAAGTTGTAAAGAAAAATATTATGTTCAGATTCTGTTTGATGTTTTTCACTCAAATTCGTAGTTTTCTTGCTTTGTGGAACTAAATGCTGACATGTTTCGTTTCCATGGTTACATCACTCACTTAGTCCCGCCCACTTAGGATGCATAGAAGATATGGTGTAAGTGCTTCCGATCAGCTGATTCAGATTGGTCCAATCAGAAGCAGGTTTCCAGTGAAGGGGCGTGGCTGTCACATCGGATCATCTCATGTTTCCTGGAAGAGATGTAGAAGGTCGTTAAAGATGGCGGCTCAGACTGAGCGTGGCGTGAAACGATCAAATAAGAGCTTCTGCTTGAGACATCAGTAACTTTTGTTTTGGATTTTTGGATTTTTTAACTCCGCCCTCCAGGCATTTCTGGCCAATGAGCAGCACACGTGTCATAACTTTAGCTGACATATTTTGGACCTTCTGGAATTTTTCTGCATGAAAATAAACTGAAATTAAAAACTCGTCCAGATATTTAGAGCTGAAAACAAACTGATGAAGTTCCGCCAAAACAGTGACCTCTGACCTCTGACTCCTGGTGAAAGACATAAAGATCCTGGAACACATGAAAACTACATTTGACAGCATTTCAGTGAAAACTACTCAGGAAGTTTTTTTTTATGTCGTGTTCCTTCAGAATAAAAGCTCTGCAGCATCATCCTCAGCGCCATCATTTCTATGGTGTCCTGTAAGGACAAAATACAAAAACACCTCTCTGTTTTCTCTCCTTCTCAGTTCTCTCTCTCTCTCTCTCTCTCTCTGTGTGTGTGTTTACATAGGTCAGAGTCATGTCGGGCTGAACCATGTTTGACCTCAGCAGGGGTCAAACACCCACTCGTCGTTGCTGCTCGTCTTTCCGTCTTTTCTTTCCCACACTAAATCTCATAAAGTCTCTGAAGAGTTCAAAGCTGCTGAAACTTTGCAGCTAAAAGAATCAGATTCAAAGCTTTATCATCAAACCATCCATGTACAAACACACGCGTGAAATACTGTTTCTCCAGGAGCTCCGTGGACTTATGTCAGGTTCTCTGTTCTGGACCTCAAAACCAGTGGCAGGCTGTATATTTTACACCTAGGCCTTCATATCTTCCCGCAATTAACCCGTCTTCTAATAACCTCAGCATGACACTACATGCTGCTGTTATTATTCATAATCAGCCCATATTCACAGTGACAGTAAACTTTATCAAGTGGAATAAAGTGATTTAACATGAGGATCAACACCTATGACAGTTACAACTCACTAACAGCAGACATGAATAGGATGTAGCATTATTACGCATTATGACAGGATGCTGCATCAATATAAACATGGCATAACCTAAATCAGTGTCATTACCAAAGAAACAAGAACAAACTCACAACAACCATCACATTTACTCATACGACCAGCAAGTAAGCAAAAATGCTGTAAAACACAAATAACACAATCAGATTCAACAGGCTTCTCCACAGATTCCAGCCACATAAAAATCCATCAGACTTACCAAAGCTGCTCATCATCTGAAGACAAAGTCCATCCTCCTTTCTGTCTTTAGAAAGAGTTTAACCACACGGCTGGACATTATCGGTGTGTTTCAGTTCCAAAATGTGAAACAAAGCATTGTAAATCCATTTCTTCTCCTCCTTCAGCCATTGTGCGTTAAAAAACAACAGGACTAAGTAAAAATCTAAACAAAAAATCTAAATCACTACATCTAAAAATCTAAACGTCAAGAAAGAAAGTTTAAATAAACATTAATGTAAATGACCTTCTGCATGTTCCAATATATTTGTAGATAATCTGTTGTTTTCATGTTTGTTCATTTTCTAGGTGTTTAAGATGTATTAATTTTATCCTGTTAGATTCCATTGTAGATGCGGATGCCTTTATTCTGAAGAGGTAAGTCTGGTATACAGCACAAAAGCGGGTGCCTTTATTTTGAAAGAGTAATACCGGTTAGAGAAAAAGACAGAGCGTTAAATCATAAAGTGTGTTCTCAAAATAAGGAGTGTTCGGGCTTTTTTGTTTATTTTGGCACCTGGCTGATAAGGGCACAAGGTTTGTCAATATTTCGTTTCCTGCTATGACTGATAATAAGATAATATGATTTTATTATGTATTTTGTAGTTTTGCTAAGTTAAGGAGCGTGTGTGTTTAAGCTAGCAAAGAGGCTATGTTAATTTAGCTCATGTTGAGAGGCAGTTAGCACGCCTTGGCCTTGTTTCAGGCAGTAAGAGATGCTGTAATGTTAGCATGTTAATGTGTATAGTGTATTGTGCAGAATGTGCTTTAATTGTTCTGGTTAAAGCTGCATTTTATGTGTTATTTTTACTCACTGTTCTTATTATATTTCATGTGTGATTTAGTTTTAAAACGGATTAATCATTTCATTTTGAGTTAAATATGCTTATCTGTAGCACTGTATCAGAGCTTGTCATTTTGTCAAGTTAAAAACGGTAATATTTTGTTTCATTTTGTTTTCTCCGTAGCTCATATGGTGTATTCACAGGATGGTTACGGCATGTTTTCTGGAGCTACTTTATTCTGAATAAACCCTTTTGTGAACCATCAGTTGAAGAGTTAGACCATCATTCAGCCGGCGATGCTACAATTAATGCTCCGTTACGTGCTAGCTGGGTTTACTCGAGTTAGCTAAGCTAACCGGCTCTCTTCTTCTTCTGATGAATTTCTGGCAGGCTGTTTAGCTGTTAGCATAATGCTGTACTCCAATGACATAGGCCAAGGCCAGCTAGAAGGCCCTGATGTGTAAAAGAATACACCCAACTCAACACCGCAAACTCAAAATCTGATTGGTTAAACTATATGACAATCAACAACACCGTCCCATTTGCTTGAATAGCAGAGGGGATTCACTGGAGATTCTGAAGGCCTCGGGCTAGATTTTTTTTACCCGGAGAAAGCACAGGGGGAAATTCTGATTGGATAAAAGCTCTAATTTATATGAGCTGCACTGGAAGCAGCGAAACAGAGCGAGAGAGTACCGTAGTGATGAAATGACATTAATAACAAAACTGATGGGAATGAACTTTGTAAAATACATATAGCATTAATAAAATATATATTAAATTATAAAAACATAATTTGATGATTCTGACAGTCTCTAGGCCAGCAGAGAAGGCCTTGCTGGCCCTGACGGCCCACCACTGCTCAAAACGTGTGAAGAAGCTGCAGAGTGATCCAGCAGGGAGGCGTTGCTCCAGCATGTTGTCACCACGAGCATTGCTGTATTCCTGCCACATGTCCGTGTCTCTGCTGACGTGTCCGTGGATTCTCTGGTCATCACTGCGCTTTGCTGACCTGATGGCCTGAGACGAGTCGGCTCTGGTCTCAGAGAGCTTCCTATCAGACGTGAAGGCAGTATCCTGGTTTCACCAGGATTCACGCCTCTGAACCAGGGCTTCTGGTTGGTGATGAAGGTCTTGGAGGCGGTAACATCATCAGTCCTCCTGCTGATGTAGCCGGTGACTGAGGACTCGTCCTCCTCCTCCAGGTCCAGAGCCACCGTAACAGCTTCTCTAAAAACAGTCCAGCAGTCCTGTAGTCCACCTTGAGGCCAGGTTCTCCCCTCCCTCAGAACTGGCCTGGCATGCTGGACAGGTCTGTAGGCGGGGTCAGAGGATGGAGGTGTGGTCTGAGTGTCCTAGGTGGGGGAGGGGTACTGATGTTGGTGTAGACAAGGTCCAGCATGTTATCACCATGAGTCCAAAGTCAATGTGTGGGTGGAGTTTAGAGTGGCTGAAGTCTCCGGCGACAATGAAGAAACTGTCAGGGTGGCTGTCTGGATTTTACCGATGATCAGTTCGTCTGTAGCCTCGTTAGCATTTGTGCTAGGGTTAGTGCTCGGTGGGATACAGACAGCAAAGATGAAACTGCCGTGTACGCTCTCAGGAGGTAGAAAGGTTCTTCTTCTTACCGGACAGTTAGCTCTGAGCTTTAGCATTAGCTAGCATTAGCTCTGGGGTTTAGCATTGGATGTGAGTGCTATTAGCTCTGAGGTTTAGCATGAGCTAGCATTAGCTCTGAGGTTTAGCATTAGCTAGCATTAGCTCTGAGCTCATTAAACATGGTTTGTTTTGGGGTTTTTGGAAGTTTGATGGTGTTGCTCGCTTCATATAAAGTCTGAAGTTTTGGCTTTAAGTTGATCTAAATGGTAAAAAAATCTAAACGATAAAAAAATCTAAACGGTAAAAGAATGTAAACCGTAAAAAAAATCTAAAAGGTAAAAAAATCTAAATGGTAAAAAATATCTAAACGGTAAAAAAATCTAAACAGTAAAAAAATCTAAACAGTAAAAAAATCTAAAAGATAAAAAAAATCTAAAAGGTAAAAAAAAATCTAAACGGTAAAAAAATCTAAAAGGTAAAAAAAATCTAAATGGTAAAAAAAATCTCAACGGTAAAAAAATCTAAAAGGTAAAAAAAATCTAAACGATAAAAAAATGTAAACCGTAAAAAAAATCTAAAAGGTAAAAAAATCTAAATGGTAAAAAAAATCTAAACAATAAAAAAATGTAAACCGTAAAAAAAATCTAAACGGTAAAAAAATCTAAACAGTAAAAAAATCTAAACGATAAAAAAAAAATCTAAACGATAAAAAATGTAAACAGTAAAAAAATCTGAAGAAGTCACATAAATATGTGCAGAATATTTGAGGAAATCTACAGAAATTTGATTTAATTTGTTTCAGATAATAAGGTGTTTTTTTCCTTCTCCAGTTAGAACATACACACATACACACACTATACATACACACACACACACAGAGCTAGTGTTTGTGAAGGAGGTTACAGTTGAACGTAATGGACGTCATGTAAATTCACTTAAGTGTGTGTGTGTGTGTGTGTGAGCATGCATAAATGATAGACTAGAGTAGTATATGACGGACTTGCCCATGTGTGTGTACTGCAATAGTTGGAGATGAAACAAAGAAACACACACACACACACACAGACACACACACAGACAGTCATGGTAGCATTGTGCTGACCTTCAGCAGGATTCATTTAATTTGATTTCCATGCGGCCAAAGGCGTGTCTTTCTAGCACACACACACACAATACAGATGGTGTGTGTGTGTGTGTGAGAGTGAGTGAGTGAAAGAGAGAGAGAGACAGATGGTTATGTCTCATTCTAATTTATTTTTACATAATAAATGATATTAATCACATTAACATTACATTATGTATTTTTCAATCAGATTCAAAAAGAAATGAAAAAATCCAGGTAATGAACAGACTATTTATTTATTAATCATCAGACTTCCAGACTGTGTGTGTGGGTGTACAGGAAGTGAAGCTGTTGGCTCCCAAACCGCTTGGCATGATGGGAAATGATAGTTAATGAAGGACAATGAACATAACAGAACGGTTGTTTTGGTGAAACGAGGTTCCTGCTGTGATCCGTGTCTTTTCTGGGATCTGTTAAGTGTGTGTGTGTGTGTGTGTGTGTGTGTGTGTGTGCGCGCACACCCTGAGGCGTTGCTGCACTGAGGGTGGGGGCGCTGAGAGGGAATGATTTGAAAGTGGAACACTGCAGACTGTTCTTCTGCAGTGACGAAGTACTGAAATACTTTTTAAAGTACTAATACCTCAGTACAAATATTATAAAGTTAAATTCCTGCAACATGTATCAGCAGTAAAATAAACTCAGTATCCAGGAGAAGATGAATTCATGGCAGTAATCAATAATTAATCAGTACGCTTCCTGTGACATGTCGTCATCAGACATCCATCTGTGGGCGAAAGCTGCCGTCAGAGGGTGGGGTGTGTGTGTGTGTGTGTGTGTNACATCCATCTGTGGGCGAAAGCTGCCGTCAGAGGGTGGGGTGTGTGTGTGTGTGTGTGTGTCTCTTTGTAATTGCAACATGATAAAAATTTCACTTCAGGAGGGGGCGGAGTCAGAGTTACAAAGTTCATCAGTATTACAGCCTGTTCACATATGTGTGCTAGGCTCAGAACTTTTCAATCAACACCCGTCTCCGTGTCTCTGGCTTCAGCAGATTTGATATGATGAAGCTTTTATTTCAATAAGTTTAAAAAGAACCGATCCAACAATCTGTAAAACTTTGGATCAATCTGAGGAAACTTCCAGCTGTTTCCATGACAACCAGTAAAGATGACATCATCACCCTGAGACAGCTGGAGCATAAACCCTTATGTCACCATAACCTGCTGTACAACTGTGTGTGTGTGTGTGTGTGTGTGTGTGTGTGTGTGTGTGTGTGTGTGTGTTTATAGATCTGTATCTGTGTGTGTGTGTGTGTTAAGGAGATTTACACCAGCATATTCTTTCCCCACAAATCCCCACTGACCCACTTGGCATCATGGGATGTGAGGATGATGATGACGACGATGATGGCATTGGTTGTGGAGGGGGAGGGGCTACATGTCCTTGACCAAATACTTTCTCACACACACACACACACACACACACACACACACACACACACTACATCTGATCCCATGCTGTAATTGAAGTCTGTTGAAGTTTATTTTCAGTGTCTGAACTTTGTGTTGATCTTCATCATCATCATCATCGCTGCTCTTCATCACCGTGGAAACGTTTACAGTTTTTAATGTTAATTCTTTAATCTTCTAAAGTGACTTTTTTATTTACGTTTGTTTGAATTTTTCTTTGATTTACCAATTTTAAAGTTGCATGCCCTCCCCCCCCCCCNACACACATACACACACACATAGACACACATCCACCCACAGACATACACACATATACACACACACACACACACACACACACACATAGACAGACACACACACATACACACACACATAGACACACATCCACCCACAGACATACACACATATACACACACACACACACACACACACACATGTTCCCTGGAATAGATGAGATCTGACATTCCACAATGCACTGCAGCATGGACTTGTGTGTGTGTGTGTGTGTGTGTGTGTGTGTGTGTGTGTGTGCGCGTGCGTGTGTGTGTGTGTTGAGCCGCCCACACACTGATGTGTTGTGTATATTTCTGGTGGATGTCTGATGTTCTGTGATGTGTTTCTTTTCTCGTGTTGTATTTTTCGTGTTTTTGACGCCGTGACGGTCATGTAGTAAGAAGTGAAGGTCATACATGTTTTCTGATGGCATGTCAGGTTTCACAGCATTTTGATGCTGCAGAAACATTTTCTTTAAATGTTTTGATGCAAATGTTGTTTGTATATTGGCTCACGTGATTTTTGTCGTTCCGTGGCGAAACGCGTCACGGCTTAAAGAAGAGTTCCTATATGTGATGAAGTTTGTTGTCCTGGTTCACGTGAAGCCGCTCCACGGCGCCGCCAAGGCTGCACACGTGTGGCTGACAGTTGCTGGGCTGCGGCGTGAGAAGCGTGTTTGGGGTTGTTAGCATGTGTGTAGCATGTGTGTAGAAGTTGTGTGTGTGTATGTGTGTGATGGCTGCTGGAGTTTTTCTGATTGGTTCAGCTGTTCGCTTGTTGCTTTGTGTGGAAATGTCAGAGAGAGAAAGACGCTTCTTCTTTCTCTCTCTCTTACATTCACTCTCAGTCTCTCTCGCCCTCTCTGCTACTCTGGAAGGATGATCTAATCCACTCCGACTGCTGACACATTCCTCTGCTTTCAGTCGTGTGTGTGTGTGTGTGTGTGTGTGTGTGTGTGTGTGTACACTGTCCAGGTGTTAAACTGGATGAACTGAAACCATTCACTGAGTTTCCGGGGCCTCTTAGCTCCGTCATGTGAGACACACACAAGCTCATTACCAGCTGTGTGTGTGTGTGTGGCTCCATTTGTCCATCGATTGATCATTGTAACCATAGCAACCATTAGCCTCATTAGCAGTTAACCTTCTCAGATGGCATCATAAAGTCATAACGCCATCAGAAACATTTCATCAGATTACTCAAAGCTGCAGAGTAACTAAGTACTTTTACTCTTTGACATAATGAGTTCTGGTACTTTGTTTCCATGACTTCATCTCAGAGGGAATACTGTGGTTTTACTGCATTAATCAGCTGGAGTTACTAGTTACTTTAGGTACTTTAGTTACTTTAGTATTTGTGCTCTGTATGAGGAGGTTTGAACAGGAAGTGACTCCCGCTGCTTCCTGTCATGTCAGAGGAGTTTTTTATTTTTAATCAGCAGTTCTTTTCTCATCATTCGCTGACAGATGCTGTTCATGTGTCGTTTATCATCACACAGGAAGATAAAAACATGTCTGTGGAACAAAACACGTCAGTCCAACAGAGGCCACAGCATCAACAAAGGTCAAAGGTCAATGGTATCAGAACAGTATCTGATGCTGCCTGTTGATGGTTCAGAAACTGGCAGACAGTGAGCAGATGTAGCGTTAGCAGATGTAGCGTTAGCAGATGTAGCGTTAGCATGTATTCTTCAGTGAATCATAGCCAAACCAAACCAACAATTCAGTCCCTGATTCAGACCAGAACAAACGACCTGCAGATCTTAGAACATCCTGAATGTGATTGTTTTGTCCACAGCTGAGTGTGATCGCTATGTTCAAACGAATCATGCTAACATAGAAAATGGTGAGAAGATTGAAAGAATGAATGATTAATTTCATACGTGTCACAAGAATTAATTCAAATTCTGCATGAAAGCCGTGTGCAGTAGCACACGGTGAGCACAGACCTGACGTTGCTGCTGCTGCTGGGTCAGATAACTGGCCTACATGGATCCGTGCTGCCCTACATAACACACACACTCACACTCGCCCTAAATATAAAATATATTCACGTGTGTGTGTGTGTGTGTGTGTGTGTGTGTGAGAGAGAGAGAGACTGATAAAAACTCTCCCGCTAAGACGTTCTGTGTTAAAGTTTAAATATTTGTGTAAATGTCATTCTGGTGGCGCCCCCCGGTGGTTATCCGATGGTAACGCTTATGGATGTCATTACCCAGGAATCCAATGTGGTGATGTCACGTCCTACATTATTAAAAAAACAATAATAAAATACAGCAATGATACACTAACAGAATTTTTTAACTGTACATTATTATAATCTGTTAACAAGATTTAAACGTTAAAAAAAACATTGGTATTTTATGGTGAAAATTGGTAAAACTACAAAACAGTAAAACTCACAAATGTATTAGAATTAAAGGAGCATTTCTGGTGATTTTGCAACAATATAACTTTTTTTGTTTTTTTTTTTACGTGTGCATGTCAGTGTGTGTGCGTGTGCGTGGGCGGTGACAGTATTATACTAAATCCTGCTCATCTGTTGCCGTGGTGCTGCATGGCATCTTTCAGGCTGTGTTCATGCGTCTCAGCCTGCGTGGGAGATCTGAATGCCGCTCAGGACTCGGCCGGGTTTCGTTGCCATGGTGAACGATTGATACTTGAATTGCAAATAATCGGGGCAGTAAAAATACAGAGAAATGAGGCCGTGTGTAGGCTGAATCCTTGATGCTGTCCTCTGCTGCCTGTCTCACAGCGGACTGCCTGTCTCTCTGGCTGAAGTTTTTCTTCTGATCGGGTCTTTGTGTTGTTGTCAGCGGTTAATCAGAGCAGTGCATGCTGGGACAGCGTAACCATGGCGATCTGTGGTTTCACCAGATAATGTCCCTCTGTCAGCGCCTCACAAAGCTTCATCTGCTGCTTCTGAAAAACGATGCCAGAGGAAACGAGTCCTGATCAAACTTTCTCTTTTCATCTCCATCTGTCATCTCTCTATTTCTGTCCTTCCTCTTCTCATTACTCCCTCATCTCCAGTATAGACTCTCTCTCTCTCTCTCCGTCTCTTTCTCTTTCTGTCTCTCTCTGTGATGTTGTCATGCTTAGGGTTATTTTTCGTGTTGACGTGACCTCTGACCTCACAGCGGTTCTCAGACTGTTTCTCTGTTGCTTCAGTTTCATGTGTCACCAATAGACAAAATAAAACTCCTTCAAAATAAAAGCCTTTTAGAGTTGGGAATGAGCAGGTCTGTCAGAAAGCCATCGCTCGTGTTCGTAGATGTTTTGGTTTTTGAGGCAATAACGGCGTTTTCTTAAAGTTTCGTCTCTTCCGCCACGTTGCTCCTGTTTCTAAAAGCTAACGTGTCTGAAACATGATGAGGATGTGTTTCTTCATCATCATCTGACCCTGGTCTCCATTTTATCACATGTATGAGAGGATTCATATCTGAAGTGATTATTATCATCATCATCGTCTTCATCAGCATCATCACCCAGGATTAAGATATGATCATGATGTAAGTTTTTGGTCATGTGACTCAGTCTAAAGGTGTTTGATCTGCTCTGGACCCTCACCTGGGACCAGTTTAAGCTGTTGCCCTGACAACCGCGCTGTCAGGATGACAGCGGCTCGCCATGACGTGTTGATGGACAGAGCGGCTGAGCGATGAAGATATGGGAGGAGACGCTGCTGTCAGCTGTTTCCTGTGTGTTTGTGCTGAGTCTCTGCTCGGATTATTTCACTGCCAGTGAACGCATCGTCTGCAGAGAAACAAACCAGTAACCTCATAACGCCTCTATTTTCTCAGATAAACACAGAATTGTTAAATCAGATCTGCTTCACGTCCGTTTACTCTCTTAAGTATTAAACATGCAGTTAAACTCTGTTTAGAAACAGCTTAAAGGTTTTTGTAGCTATAAATTCACTTTTAAATACAGTTGAGATGAGATTTTTGTCTGAACTGGGAAAATTCTTAATTTAAAGTTGTGTATGTTTGCATGTTTCTGAGATGTTGTAGCTTCGTGTTCTCACCAGAAGGGGGCAGCATTCGCTAAACATTGAGCTTCACATGAAGCGAGAGATCAGGAAGCTTCAGCCAATCACAGAGCAGAACTATGGTCACATGGTTTTTGATCCCCAAAATGCAGCATTTCTGTTTTCATTCAAATCCTGATTCTGTCGTGTTTTTTTCTTTTCTATATGTCTGAAATAGAATAAATATGGAGTTATAGCAAGGACAAATTACAAATAATTTTGGTGGCGAACTATGTAAATTAATTATATAAATATAAATATTCTGAAATAAATGCTGTAATGTAAATGTTGTTCATTGACAATAGATTAATTATTGATGAGTTTGTGTAGAAAACATAAAAAATCTATTATATAAATTCACGTCATTCCAGTTTCTTTATGGATTTTTTCCAGATGTCCAGGCACGTTCAGACTTATGCAGAGTTATCCTGATTTTATATGGTTTTTCAAAATTGTTTGAGACTTTTTGTGTATTTCTTTGATTATTTGTGATTTGGTGGATTTATTCTTGACCTTTGAACTCTGGATTACAGCAGTTGTACTCTCTGACACGGACTTTGTTTCTTTTCCATCTTTGTCTGTCTCATCAGGTTTTGGACGTTCCTCACATCCTGCCAGCGTGTCTGCGTGTGAGTGTCCCATCACTAACACCAACAGGTTACAGGTCAAAGGTCGTGACGGCGACGGGGTCTTCTCGGGGTGAAGATGACGTCGGTAGCGGCGGAATACGAGCACATGGACATCCAGCAGCAGTTCAACGACGGCGTCAACAACCGCTGGGACGCTGACGACTGGGACAACGAGAACAGCTCAGCGCGACTGTTCGAGCGGTCCAGGATCAAAGCGCTTGCTGGTAGGATGGACGGATGACGGATGAATGAATGGATGAGTGGAGGATGAGAGGACAGATTAGGCTTGGATGACTGGATGGATGATGGAGAGATCGGTGGATTTGTGAATGGAAAGCTGGATGGTGAAATTGTTGGATGGATGAACAGATGAATGAGATGGATGAGTAGATGATGGATGATGGATGAATTTTGGCTTTTAGATGCTTTAAAAGATCACAGACTGATTTTTCATTGTGGTAATGTTTGTTTGTTGTTGTTTTTGTTGTGTAAATAATAACGTTTAGCTCCGCCTCCTCTGTAAGCAGCTTTGATTTGAACCTGGAGTCAAACATGTTTAACCAGACCAGGAGATATGTTGTTACCTGTGCCCAGCTCTTATTTTGGTACTTCCTGTCACAGCAGGAGTCTTACTTTGAAATGTAGATACGGTGACTTCATCAACTTTAAGTTTAATAAAATTATTTTAATGTAACGTTCATTAGAATAAACATCAAAGTAACAACTTAAGGTGGAAATCTGAGTCAGACATTAATTTTACTCCACGGTGACATAAAGTGTGTGTGTGTGTGTGTGTGTGTGTGTGTGCGTGTGTGTGTGTGTAACTCTATCTCTCCTCCTTCCTGCTGTTTTTTCTGACGGCCGACTGTCCCACTTCACTAAATAATTCACACTCATGTTAAATATGCAGGAGGCTGATGGTGTGTGTGTGTGTGTGTGTGTGTGTGTGTAGACTTGTTTAAGTTAAGGGGCGGAGCTTGATTCTCATCTGTTCAGCTGAGACGTATGATGAGTGCAGTAAAAATACTTACAGGGATTAATGAAAGTTTTTACTTTCATTATTATTGTTAAAAGTATAAATGGTATAAAATGTAACTGATATTTTACTTTAACGGAGCAGATTAATACGTGGAGATAATTAAGATATGCAGAGATAATTAGCATATTTGTTTCTGTAACAGCAGCGTTTCTACTTCCTGCTGAGACAACGCTAACAACATGAGTGTGTGTGTGTGTGTGTGTGTGTGTGTGTGTGTGGTTTGATACAGAGAATGTTTTGTGAGCTGCTGATATTATCACAGTACTGACAGCAGCAGTTACTGCAGTATTAGTACTAGTAGCTGTTGGCTGCAGCAGCAGTAGTAATAGTAGTAGTAGTAGTAGTATACTAGTTTTAGTAGTAACAATTATAATAGTTGCTTTAGTTGTGGCTTTAGTAGCAGTAGTAGTAGTACCAGTAGTCATAGTAGCAGTAGTAGTAGTACCAGTAGTCGTAGTAGTAGTAGTACTAATAGTAGTACTAGTAGCAGTAGTTTGTGTAGTTACAGAGTGCGGACATGTGTACATGTAGTAGAAGTAATTTGGTAAATCACTGTGATAGTAGAAGAAGAGATGCTGGTAGTGTTATGTTAGCTGTTCAAAAAGTCATGAAGGTAGCAGTACTGCATTCAGTACTAGTAGCAGTACTGCATTAGTACTAATAGCAGTACTGCATTAGTACTAGTAGCAGTCTTATAGAAGCAGAGATATTACTGCTAATTATAGCTGTAGTAGCTGCAGTAGTAGCAGTAGTACGGGCTGTAGTAGGTGTGGTAGTATTTGTAGTATTAGTTGTAGTATTTCTTTCATCCTGTAGTTTTCATGATATTCAGAGACTTTTTAGAGAATTTATTAATTAACAGAATGGAGTTTTTGTTTCAGACGCACACATAAACACACACACACACTGAGAAGTGATGCTTATGTGTATGTGTGTGTGTACAGTTGAAGCCAGGTGTGTGTTACGGCTCCATATGATAGCCAGGAAATACAAAACCATCTGTAACCATGGAAACAAAGACAGATCTCCTTACAGTGAAGAGGAGACAGAAGGAAAGTGTGTGTGTGTGTGTGTGCGTGTGTGTGAGAGAGAAAGTTCAGTAGGATGTAGGCCTCATCTACATCAGGCGATGATCCTGTAACTTTAAAGGTGAAGAAGCTTCCTGCTGTGTTTGATTAGTAAATCTGTCTTCATCACGTCTCATCATATTTTACATGATTCAAACTCTGATTCTCTGTTAGTGCTTCATGGTGGCCGCGGTACCCTGTGACCTCTGACCTCTGAGGAATGTCTTTGTGCTGTGAGGAAGGTGCGGCCGTGCGTTGGTGTGAAATTCGCCACAGAACCGACACAAGTTTGAACCCTGAACGCATCACTGGCTCTGTGCAGGAACAATCATAATAAACTGTAAACACACATGATCTTTAAAGGACCACACCAGTGGTTTTACATGTTTCTGCAAAATAAATACAACCCACATACATGTTATGTTACTGACAACATTTTCCAACACACACACACACACACACACCCCGATCAGCCCAGCATTACACCACTAACAGGTGAATAACATCCAGGTGAGGACATATCAGACAGGAAGTTGACATGTTGAAGCAGGAGAAATGTGCAGCGTATGGATCTGAGCCACTTTGACACGGACCAACATGTGATGCCAGACGACTGGGTCAGACGTCTCCAACACGGCAGGTCATGTGGGGCGTTCCCGGTACGCAGGTCATACCTACCAAAAGTGTCCAAGGAAGGACGACCGGTGGACCAGAGACAGGGTCATGGCGCCCGAGGCTGACTGCTGGTCGTGGGGAGCGAAGACGAGCCCGTCTGGTCCGACCCACAGCAGAGCAGACAAAATGGCTGCTGCTATGATTGACAGGTGTCAGAACACGCAGCGTGGCGGCGTGCTGCGTAGCTGCAGACGCTCAGAGCGCCGTGCTGACCTGTCCACCACCCAAAGCACCTACAATGGACAGGTGAGCGTCAGAACTGGACATGGAGCGATGGAAGAAGGTGTCCTGGTCTGACGGACCAGGTTTTCTCTGACATCACATGACGGCTGGGTGCGTGTGCGTGGTTTACCTGCGGAAGAGATGCACCAGGTGCATTATGGGAAGAAGGCAAGTGGCGGAGGCAGCGTGATGAAGAAAGAGGTCAAGTTGTTGTCTCTGCCTCCAAATTCCCCAGATCTCAGTCTGATCCAGCATCTGTGGGACGTGCCGAAAAAACGAGTCCGGTCCACGGAGGCCCCGCCTCACAACTTCAGGACTTACAGGATCTGCTGCTAACGTCTTGGTGCAGAGACACAGGAACCTTCAGAGGTCTGAGGAGGCCACGCCTCCACGCCACGTTTAATGAGGAGACCTACGCCACGTTAGCTGCTGGTTTAACGCTGGGCTGATCGGTGGCTACTGGAGCAGTAAATATCAGAATTGTTTTTCCTACCTTCCAGACTGGTTTCAGTTCATCCAGTACGTATAACAATCAGCGTGTGGAGACATGAAACTAATAATAAATAATAAATCATCAGACAACAACACGCTGTTTTTACTTTTTGTCAAAGTAAATTTAGTTTACTGAACCAACACAGAGCTGCATGGAAGCTGATGTACGTCTCCGCCAGGAAATCTAGTCCCAGCAGAAGACGGCGTTTACGGAGAAACTGGCCTGAGGGCCGACACGAGGAAAGCAGCTGACAGCAGAAACGTGGCGTGACGGCGGGATGACTTCACCGATAAAATATAGATGATCAAATGTTTCTGCGCTACTCTGTAGGCTCTTTGTGTTTGGTCCATGGTGTCTGTTTGCTGTTACCTCTGACCTGGTTTTCTGTGCCCTTTGACCTGCTTGTAACGTTGGTGAGTTAGAAATGAAGCTGACTGTGATGCTGGATGGAGCATTCAGTCTCATTCTGTGTGTGTGTGCGTGTGTGCGTGTGTTGATGGACAGCTGAGTCAAACAGGAAGTGTAGGCAGCTCAGTCAGGAAGAAAATTTCTACACATATTGGAGCTCAGATATTCTCAGGATTTTTGGATAAATCACACACACACACACACACACACACACACACACACACACACACATACGCACATATTTCCTTCTTTAGTCTCATTGTGACCCCTCCCGTGTATTTTCCTTCCTTCTCGTCCTCCTTCCACTCCGCCCCTTATGCTAACTAGAATATGATGTCACCAGTGAAGCCGGGTACCGTGATTGGACAGTGGGAGGAGTTTGTGGTGCTGTGGCCCCTCCCCCTCCTCTGAAAGGTGTTTTCACAGAAGCGTCGCTCTGCTGAGCAGACGACACGCAGCTTTCTTTCTCTGCCTCCCTCCATCTCTCCTTCCTCTCTCCTTCCTCCATCTCTCCTCCTCCTCCGCTCAGCTCGGTTTTATCCTCCCTTTCATGGTGTGTATGAAAGCAGGATGGATGGATTTTGGATGAAAGGATGAGGAAAGGAAGGTGTGTAGGCTGAGCGACATGATGCTGTGTGTTTGCTGAGCCAGCGATTTCTCTCTCTCTGCACGGACAGAAAGAGAGAGAGAGCAGTTCAGCTCCCATGTCTCTCGCCCTCCTCACACAGACTCAGACCTGAGGACAGCAGCCTGACTGGATTATCACAAACTTTACCTTCAGCCTGGAGAAACATCCTGAAAACTCCTTTGTTCTTTTGGAAACCTGTTTAAATCTTTGGGACTGATTTTCCTGGAAACTTCTCCATTCTGGTGAAACTCAACTTTAACCGTCACAGTTTGTTCATTTGGGGATTATTTGAGTTTTGTCTTGGTGAAATTCCTGAATTCCGTGGCAGCGACTCTTTTCCATGTCGCTGTGGATTCGTCTCTTCTGAATCCATCTCTACCTCATCATGGAGCTTCAGAGCGCCGGTCCGCTCTCTCCCGGTCCCCTCTCCCCGCCGTCCGACTATCCGGGCCCCCTGTCCCCGGCATCCAGTGGTNTCTCTCCCGGTCCCCTCTCCCCGCCGTCCGACTATCCGGGCCCCCTGTCCCCGGCATCCAGTGGTCCCGGGCCGTCTCGTGCTTCCGGTAGCCCCAATCGAAGCCCCGTGCGGGGGCCCAGCCCCGGTCCCGGATACTCAGGCCAGGCCGCCTTCAACTACAACCAGCTGGAGGGTCGATTCAAACAGCTGCAAGGTAAGACGGGTCAGACCGGAAAACTGCCGGGATTCTGGGAATTCTGCTGCATCTACAAATACAGGATTTCATTTGGTCATTTCCAGCAAAAACTTCAATCTGAAACTTCCCTTTTAGTTTGAGTTTGACTTTCGGCATCTTTTTCTTTTTTAATGTCTGAAACACAAATAAGAAGAAAGTGATGAAATAGTTCATGCAGCTTATATCTGAATAAAACCGTATTTCTTAACTCTGATGAATCTGTTGAATTCAGGGATGAGATGTTTGTTCTGTGAAAACATCATTTATGTGAAAAACAAAACATTTGTGATTTTTAGACATTTAAAGTGAAAGAAAAGTTAGATCATTTTACATCAGCAGCTTTTTAATCTTTATTTCACCAAAAATAACAAACATCAGATTTGCAGCAAAGCAGCAGAAAGAGAGAAAACTGGAATTATGACACAGAAAGAATAAAAAGTTGAGTTTTCTGAAGTTCTTTGTCTGTTCGAACAAAAACAAACACGTACATTTCATTACATTAATCTTAAAACGCTTTAAACAATTATTACCAAAAATATATCAAAACAGGAAGACACAAATAAATAAATATACCAATGGATGAAAACTTATCGTGTAAAATAATATAAATATTTCATAACTATATAAAATAATTTACCAAAATAAATACAAAGAAAATTGCATAAAAATTTTAGTTTTTACATTTATTTTAATATAATAATCCCCCCCAAAAAACTACAGACAAAAGCTTGAAATCCCAGAAAGATGCATAAATAAGAGATGATGTGAAAATAAAAGGAAATAAATGTGAATGTGAATAAACGGCTTTAAAAAGGCACTTTGTGCTTTTCTTGTCAAATCGATGAATCTGGATTTAGATGAAGGTTAAAGTTAATGATTTTCTGATCGACATCCTGATTCATCCTCCTGAAAGCAGCAGCAGCTGGCAGAGCGCCACCCATAGACCAGAAACCTACAGACCAGAAACCTACAGACCAGAAACCTACGTACCAGAAACCTACAGACCAAAAACCTACAGACCAAAACCCTACAGAACCCTGATGGTCTGAAGGACCCTGATGGTTAGAGCGGACTGCTGACCTCTGACAGCTTGACCTCTTGTTTGGCGTTTTGCTGCGGCGGCTGCAGCTTGTTGCTGGTTCAGCTCCACCGTTGATTGGAGTTTTTTCAGAAATAGAACTTCAGATGAGAGAGAGGACGGAGTCCTGCTCATCGGCAGAGAGCGGCTGAAGTCTCCTCGTTAGGAACGCAGCAGTAACGCAGGAAACGGCATCGCATCAGCCGCTGAACCGACACGGTTACAGAAACTTTTTATCTTAAATCTGAACCATTCATTTAGTTTTATACAAGTCAACAAGCTTCATGAAGTTTCTGCATCCAACCAGGCAGAAAGATATGCTATGCTAAATGCTAACAATGCTAGTGATGCCAACAAAACAACACCATCACCTCCCCGTTTCCCATCCCCACCCCCATCTCCACCCATCATTGTTGCCCCAAACCAGCCAATCAGGTGACATCTTACAGTTTAGTGGCTTGGGAGCCCCCCAAGCAGTGTGTGTGTGTGTGTGTGTGTGAGAGAGAGAGAGAGAGAGACAGCGAGAAAGAGAGAGAGAGGATTAACACAGCACGAGGCGGGTACGCCTGGAAGGCATGAATATATCAAAAACACATTTGTCAGCTCTGTCTCTCTGTCTTTGTCTCTCTGGCTCTGTGTCTTTCTGTCTCTCTCTGTCTTTTTATATTGGTTGTAGTTTATTGTTGGTGAAGTTTGTTAGCAGTTGATCGTGTTTTTTGTGGGTTTTGGTGCGGATGGCGTCTGAGGCGATACTGTCCCTTGCCCTCCGTCCGGGGTGAGGGTGGTACTGGACCCTGCCGTCTCCGTGGAGGAGGTTCTCCTGGCTGTGGGTGAGGTTGGACATGAGAACCCGTCTCACGCCTCCAGGATGAATAAAGCGGTGGTGTTTTTCGGACAGAAGAGCGTTTTGCTGCCCGGGCTTCCTGGGTTTACCTGCAGGTCTCACCTCTTTATGCTCTACACTGTTTGGCTCTAAATACAAAACAGATATGTCCATGTTCTGATTAACTTTCTTTGTAGACTCTCTAAACTGTCTATTGGAAGACAAGCATCGGAGGTCAGGGGTCAGCTGAGCTGATGCTGAGAGGCAGCTAGTATCAGACAGACTTGAAGCACTCTGACTGACAGGTGAGGTGGACTTGTTCAGACACACCTGGGGCCTCATGTATAAACGGTATACGCTGGTTTTCACGCACACGTGGGACGTATAAAAATGAACGTGACGTGAGAATGTGCGAGCCGTGCCACAAACTCCTGTCCGGCTCTGTCAGCTGCAGAGGCGTGTAGTAATGCCTTCTATTTACTCCATTTACTAGTAAATGGAAAAAAAATTGTACTTTACTGAATAGTTTTATTGCAGAATACTTTTAACTCATACTTGAGTATATTTATGAAGAAAAAATATACTTTTATTCTGATTTGGTTGTACTCTGCGTTATTTTTTTATTTGTAGGCCTGTGACACATCCTCCGACACAACAAGTTAAAATTCTCCGTTTTCTCCGCTGTAAACAGTATAATGTCCGACTCTGCTTCAGGATTCATTCTCACACTGCCGCGCTGTGTGTGTCTACTCTCTGGTTTGGTCCAATCACATTCAGTGTCCCGTCATCTCCATGACAACGATGGGTTAACATGGCATTGGGCTCATTGAGAGTTGATAGGTAGGCTGGTTTTAGTTTTAACTTTAGTTTTTGTTACCTGTAATAACCTTAATATCGCCCTCCAGCTCGCTTCAAGTAGGTGTGGCTTTTTGAGACGTCCATGACGTACAGGAGGCGAGGCACACAGATCATCTCTCCTGGAAGAAAACGCAGCAGCAACGGGCAAATGCATTCAGAATAAATCAAGTGTCGGGTCTCTGATCCCGCTACATTGCTGCCATGGTGACACTCTGACACTCCGTCAGTTTACGTCTGTGACTGATTCCGGAGGAGAAACCACCAATAAAACCTTTTTTCTGGCTCCGCCTCAGCAATCAGCTCCTCCTTCTCACATCGTTGAAGTTTGTCTTTGTGTGTTTTTGGCTGTTGTTATTTGGACAGTAGGTGACAGGAGAGGCATATTTATAGTCATTTGCATAGTAATTTATGGGAGGAGCCAAGGCGGAGAAAGTGGCTCATGCACATGCACTCAATTTCATGCAGGACCTGGCGTGTGCACAGTTTAATACATGTGGAGATTTCTGTGTGTACGCAGATTTTGTGAGTATGCCATTTTTCAGCATGAAAGCTTTTATGCATGAGGCATGTTGGCGTGTTGGAGATGTCCTGAGTTCTCTGATGCTTCATGTTTGCTGAGTGAGATGAACACGGTTCAATATGTGAATAAAGGAGAGCTTAATGTTCAGCTCTCTCCCTTCTCCTCTTTCTCTCTCCTCTTCATCAATGTTTGATGAGTTTCAGCAGAGCATCTGTCATCATCCTGTTGATCTTCTTTCTTTCTCCTTCCGTTCTTTCGCTCTCTCATCCATCCTCTTCATAGATTAAATTAAATGATTAAATGAAAGCATCAGCCACCTCGTTACCTCCTCATCCTCCCCTTCATCGTTATTTTAAGACTCCCTGCTCTCACCACTCAGCAACTTCAAAAACAAAATGTTCTTCCACTTCCTGCACTAACATTCATGATGTCATTTTTGCTTTGCTGTGACTCCGTGATGAATCCTGACGATGTCAGAACTCAGCGTGAGAAGCTTCAGATGTTTGTTAGGGTTAGATGACGAGTTTGTTAGGGTTAGAGATGTTTGTTAGGGTTAGATGACGAGTTTGTTAGGGTTAGAGATGTTTGTTAGGGTTAGATGACGAGTTTGTTAGGGTTAGAGAGGTTTGTCGGGGTTAGATGACGAGTTTGTTAGGGTTAGAGATGTTTGTTAGGGTTAGATGACGAGTTTGTTAGGGTTTAGAGAGGTTTGTTAGGGTTAGATGACGAGTTTGTTAGGGTTAGAGAGGTTTGTTGGGGTTAGATGACGAGTTTGTTAGGGTTTAGAGAGGTTTGTTAGGGTTAGATGATGAGTTTGTTAGGGTTAGAGAGGTTTGTCAGGGTTAGATGACGAGTTTGTTAGGGTTTAGAGAGGTTTGTTAGGGTTAGATGATGAGTGTATTTAGGGTTAGAGATATTTGTTAGGGTTAGATGATGAGTTTGTTAGGGTTTAGAGAGGTTTGTTAGGGTTAGATGATGATTTTTTTAGGTTTAGGGTTAGAGAGGTGTTTGATTGTGGATCTATTCAGGACTTCCTGCTTTATTTTGCATCTTCTTCTGTGGTTCCATGTTTGTTTGTTTTTTATTTCCTCTCACTCCTGCTGATGAGATTTAGCCTTCCGTGTTCTTTTCCATGTTTTCCTGATATTCATAAATATTCAGGATGTTTAGTCAGGAAGTGTCTCTGTTGTCCAGGTTTATGAATGAAGGTGTTATGAAGTAATGTGAAGTAGCTGTGTGTTTTCAGCCCTAATGTGATAAAACACACACACACACACATGAACACACGTACAGAAACACACACACACACACACACACACACGTATTCCTGTCAGCTGATCACATGGTCTCGTGTAAGTGCTGTAGTAGATTTATTTGTGAATGATGTATGAGTGTGGAACTGTGACACCGAGCTGCTGTTTCATTAGCATGACAGTTAAACACACACACACACAAAGACACACTCACACACACAAACACATAAAAACACACACAGACACACTTCCATTTGTGACTGCACTTTATCTGATCATTAAACTATTTGTACATACCAAAATGTACGACCCACTTTATGGAACTTTATGGAATTTTATGGAATTGCAAACTGTTTGCACAGACTTTTGCTCTGACTTTAGTGCAGCAAACGTGTTTTTTTGCACTATTCTGTCTATGTTGTCTTGTTGCTGTATTCCTGTCTACGTGCGCTACATTACACGTAGCGCTTCTTGCCTGCGTGTGCTATGTTAAATGTAGCACCAGGAGCTCCTGGAGAAACAGCATTTCACGCTTGTGTGTTTGTACATGGATGGTTTGATGCTAAAGCTCTGATTCTGATTCTGAAAAATGACTTTTCTGTCTTGTTGGAATGTAAAAATGAAGATGAGGGTCCAGCTACACATGCATCCTTATTTATTTATTTTGTGAATCTTACTTAATTTAACCGCTCCAACGTGAAGCTACATGGAAGATGTATTTTTCCGCCAGTAAAATAGTCCCACAGCAGAAGACGAGAAGTTAAAACGATGTTTGCAGCTGAAACTTGATGAAAAAAATAACAGAAAACTAAAATATGTTTTATGTTTTGGATGAAGCTCGTCAGTAATGTAACACGTATGTGGGAGTTTTTTAGGTTTGTTAGCGGCCATCGCTGCATCAGGTGACTCGTTAGCATGTTAGAGAGTTAATCAGTCTGATAACCAGACAGTCTGTGTGTGTGTGTGTGTGTGTGTGTGTGTGTGTGTGTGTGAGAGCTGCTCTGCTCTCAATGCTCCTCTGTTCCAAGTGTGATGAGAACACACTGCAGCACTCTGTCTGTGCATGCGTGTGGGTGTGTGTGTGCACGCATGTGTACATACATGCATGCGTGTGTGGGTCGTGTCAAACTTCTTTTGGTCTCATAACTGCTGCCAGGTTCCCTGTGGTTTGTAACACACACACACACACACAC
>VXCM01003994.1:38092-45592 GCA_014773175.1 Lucifuga dentata
ATCAGGTTTTTGAGTGAAATATTTGAAAATTTTTATATTTTGCACATGAAAATGTTTTTTTGTTTATTATAATTTTTTGCAGCGTTTCACACTGATTAAAATCTGTTTGAAACGTTTTTCATCTACATGATGAGATCACATCTTTTGTTCTTTATTCATGCGCTCGTTCGTGCCAGTGCAGGCGGTGGTTGCCGTGGCGAAGGAGCTGGAGGCAGAGAGTTACCATGACATCAAGCGCATCACAGCCAGGAAGGACAACGTGATCCGGCTGTGGGAGTACCTGCTGGAGCTGCTGAAGGCCCGCAGGCACAGGCTGGAGCTGAACCTAGCCCTGCAGAGAGTCTTCCAGGAGATGCTGTACATCATGGACTGGATGGACGAGATGAAGGTACGCCGGGAGGAGAGCTGGAACCACGCCTCTTCGACCAAACTCTGTAACACGGAGCAAACTGCCACCGTTAGAATGACTGAGTAAACAAAAGTATTTGTGGGGTTATTCTGGGAACTTAAAGCAGCTCTGACCTTTGACCCCGGTTGGTTCCTGCGCAGATGCTGCTGCTCTCTCAGGATTATGGGAAACACCTGCTGGGGGTGGAGGACCTGCTGCAGAAACACGCGCTGGTGGAGACCGACATCAGCATCCAGGCCGACCGCGTCCGAAACGTCAACCGCAATGCTCAGAAGTTTGCAGACGACACTGAGGGTGAGAAAAACCCACAGTCAGGAACGGCTTTTATTTGATGTTCCTCCTTTCTCATGCCTCTCCTCCTCTTTTCCTCCTCCTCCTCCTCCAGGTTATAAGCCGTGTGATCCTCAGATCATCAGGGATCGGGTGGCTCATATGGAATTTTGTTACCAGGAGCTCAGTCAGCTGGCGGCTGAGCGGCGAGCTCGCCTTGAGGAGTCCCGGCGTCTGTGGAAGTTCTTCTGGGAAATGGCAGAAGAGGTTTGTCGCTGCTGTTAGTTTCTGTTAAATACTTCCAGGAACTATATTAGCTCTGATATTCATCAGGTTGTCTGAATGTGTTTGTGTCGTAGGAGGGCTGGATCAGGGAGAAGGAGCAGATCCTCTCCTCTGAGGATTATGGGAAGGACCTGACGGGGGCGCTGCGCCTGCTCAGTCAGCACAAAGCCTTTGAAGACGAGATGAGCGGGCGCGCAGCCCATCTGCAGCAGACCATCAAACAGGGCGATGAGCTAGTGAACGACAACCACTTTGGAGCCGACAAGATTAAAGAACGCATCCAGGACATCCAGGTATAAAAACAAACGTCCGTCTAACCGAAAGGTCTCAGGGGTTCCAGTGAATCCAGGATCAATTGATAAGTTATGAGCCTAGCATTTGAAAGCTCAGAATTAGTTATTTTTTTTCCTCAGAGTTTCTCATTTTCACAAACACAAAAAGGGATTTAGCTGGAAGCCATTCGGCCTCAGATGATAATAAATCAGCTGTGGAGAATTTTTGGATAAAATCCTGACAGTATTGTTGGCAAAAGTGTGTGGAGTTGGAAGAAATGAAACATCTCTGAGCTTTCTATGGTAGGCTCAGGACTGATCAATAAACCCTCATATTCTGCTAGAATATAGGTTTACTTCAGAAAAAATAAGTAGAAAAATTCAAGAAAGATTCCTTTGTGTGAAGTTCTTCCTCTGTCCTGCAGGATCAGTGGGCGGCTCTGGAGCGTCTGTCTGCCGTCCGTAAATCTCGTCTGCAGGACGCCTGCAACCAGCATCAGTTTCAGGTACAAACAGTTTGTCAAACTCAGCCAAGCAAAGAAGACTCTCACTTTCTCCATCAGGCTCATCAAATACCTCTAGAACCTCAAACACTTTATCAAAGACCCCAGAATCTTCATAATGACTCCAGAACATTCTCAATGACGTCTACAACTTCCCTAATGGCCTCCAAAACCTCATCTCTTTGCTCATTTGTTAGCCTTGCTAGCTTCAAGTAACAAGCTAGCTTCAAGTAGCAGGGGTTGTTATTCATGCTGCTTGGCATGTAGAAGATAAAGAAGGTAATATTACTTTTTTGGTTTCATTTTCTTTGTTTCATTGTGCATTCTGTTGGCTCTGTTTGTTTGCCATGTTAGCTTCAGTTAGCAGGTAGCAAGGTTGTTACCAAGTTAGCTTCAGTTAGCAGGTAGCAAGGTTGTTACCAAGTTAGCTTCAGGTTGCAGGTAGTGAGGTTGGTAAGTTAGCTTCAGGTAGCAGGTAGCGAGGTTGTTAAGTTAACTTCAGGTAGCAGAGTTGTAACTTGTGGCTACATCTTGGTTGTATAGAATTGAGCTATTTGTTGAGCTATTTTCAGCCTTATTGATAAATATGCCATGACGAACCAGGAAGAATGACAGTTTAGTCCCTAATTATGTCCTGATTAATTTTTTCTCAGATGTTTCTTCATCTCTCTTCTGTTTTGTTGCAGGCCGATGCTGACGACATCGACACGTGGATGCTGGACGTGCTGCGGATCGTCTCCAGCGTGGACGTCGGCCACGATGAGTTCTCTGCTCAGACTCTGGTGAAGAAACACAAAGATGTGGCAGAGGAGATCACAAGCTACCGGCCCGCCATCGACGCGCTGCATGAACAGTCCCGCACGCTGCCGCCCGAGAAGGCCGATTCTGAGGAGGTAAACGTCCAAAAAATACATTTGTCCCCCAGATGAGGAGTCCATCCTCTGGACTTCCACTGACGCGTCTGGATGGTGTGTTTCAGATTCAGAGCCGGCTGGCAGGTATCGAGGAGCGGTATAAGGAAGTGGCGGAGCTGACGCGCCTCAGGAAACAGGCGCTACAGGATGCACTGGCGCTCTACAAGATGCTGAGCGAGGCCAACGCCTGCGAGGTCTGGATTGACGAGAAGGAGCAGTGGCTGAACAGCATGGAGATCCCCGAGAAGCTGGAGGACCTGGAGGTCATCCAGCACCGGTAAGGAGACCGCGGACGTGAACACGGTCCAGAGAAGTTTCTGAACGGACTTATCGCCACCATGTCCGTCAGTCACTGGAGTTAGAAATCTAAATCCCATTAAAGGGGGAGGAGCCTAGTTTGGCCCAAGTATGATTGGCTCACAGTCCTGTCAGGTGAGACAAATATCAGTTGAGACAAATATACCCCAAAACTCTGTTAAAGTCTGAGGGTTTTCACACCTACGTGGTTTGTTTAATCCGGCTTCGTTTGTGCAGGTCTGAACCACCTCCAGATCAATGTATTGATGTATTGATCTATTGATCTATTGATTGATTAGCAGCAGAGATGCTAGGTATGTGTGGTCAACGTAAAACTCCACCTTTGATGATCAAATCAAACGTTAAAGGTGGTGACACATCAATCTCAGCTAACACGTGTTCAGATGAACACGATGTTTAAATTATTTTGCATTTTAAACAGCTAATTTTATATACTTGTCTCCTCTTCTCGGCTCCTCTCCTCGTCTCCTCTCTTCTTCTCAGGTTTGAGAGTTTGGAGCCGGAGATGAATAATCAGGCTTCCCGGGTTGCTGTGGTGAACCAGGTTGCCAGGCAGCTGATCCACAGTCAACATCCTGGTGAGAAGGAGATCAAAGCCCAGCAGGACAAACTCAACACCAGGTAATGGAGCTGGGATTACACAGGTAATCTAACAGGTAATCAGAGTAAACTGGGTTTTGATTGGATTAAACTCGGCCGTCTCCGTTGTGTCTGTCCAGATGGAGTCAGTTCAGGGATCTGGTGGACCAGAAGAAGGAAAGTCTGAGCTCGGCTCTGGGAATTCAGAACTACCACCTGGAGTGTAACGAGACCAAGTCCTGGATCAAAGAGAAGACCAAGGTATCCACACAGCCCAGACAAGGCAACGAGTCCAAGTCAGCACGAGGACTCGAGTCCTACAGATGGTCCAGAAGCTGCAGCACCGTTACTATGATGGTTCTGATGCTGGATTCACACGCTGACAGAAAACTGGATGCTCTAGTCTTTTCAGTGAGAAGACAATGGAGAACTTCGCCGCCGCCGTGAGAGCCAAACGCCACGTGCCCAAAATAATCCATATGTGCAGCTCAAATTACAAACCAGGTGTTGGTTTATTCTTGGGTCAAAGACGGAGCGCAAGAGTCACGTGGGAGTGAACCTAGATTTGTACGATGAATTATCGTGATGAATTATTATTATTATTAGTTATAATGAAGCTCTTCATCCATCTTTGAATTAGCCGATAAACGGGACGAAACCTACCTGCATTTCCTGTCGGTTCTTTAAACGAGCGGATAAAACAACCAGAGCTTTCCTGTTTTTATATAACATTGTGCAAAATGCTAAAATGCTATTGTATCCTCCATTGCTAAATTACATCCCAACAAATTACCATGGCAACGTGGCGTGTTTTCGTGTTTTTGGCGTCTGAAGTCTGCTGTAGCTATAACTAGTTTATAGCTACTTTTCTACCGCCATCATGTGACTCCACACATTTGCTCTGTTACCATTATACTGCTGTTAGTACTTAGTACTATTACTGCTGCTAATGCTACGACTACTGCTACTACTATTACTACTACTGCTGCTGCTATTACTACTATACTGCTGCTGCTACTGCTACGAATACTGCTACAACTACTGCTGCTACTGCTGTGACTACTGCTGCTACTGCTGCTGCTACTGCTGCTACTACTACTACTACTGCTACTGCTACGACTACTACTGCTACTACTGCTGCTACTGCTACTGCTGCTGCTACTGCTACGACTACTGCTGCTACTGCTACTACTACTACTGCTGCTGCTACTGCTACGACTACTGCTGCTGCTACTACTACTACTGCTGCTGCTACTGCTACGACTACTGCTGCTACTACTGCTACTGCTACTACTACTACTGCTACTGCTACGACTACTGCTGCTACTACTGCTACTACTACTACTACTACTACTACTACTACTACTGTTACTATTACTGCTGCTGCTACTGCTACAACTACTTCTGCTAATGCTACTACTACTGATGCTACTGCAGAGCACAATACTACTTCTGTTACCTGCAGAAATACTTTAAAAAATACTTTATATATTACTACAGTAATGTTCACAAGTCTGCAGCAGTATCACGGCTGCTCCTGATGATCCTGAGCCATGGTCACAGAGTACCTGTACCTGAATCTGCTCCCCGCAGGTGATCGAATCCACGCAGGAGCTGGGCAACGACCTGGCGGGTGTGATGGCGCTGCAGAGGAAGCTGACTGGGATGGAGCGTGACCTGGCCGCCATCGAGGACAAGCTGGGAGACCTGGGTAAAGAGGCGGAGGGTCTGGCCTCCGAACACCCAGAGCAGGGTGATACCATCAAGGGACGGCTGGCAGAGATCACCGGAGTCTGGGACGAGATGAAGGTAGGACAAACGAGACATTTTAGGCCATTACTACGACCTGTTTCCTCAAACCTCAACAGTCACATGACTGCTTTGGCATTTTTGTAGCTGATAGCACACCTGCACCTGGGACACGTCCTGAAGTTGGGTGTTAATTATCCTACATTGTCAGTGATTTGAGATGATTTACAGTCGTGTGTAAGTCATTAACAGTCATGACCAGGAAAAAAAACTCAGCAACATGCTGCAGCAGCGTCACAAGTCAGTCACTTTGATGAGTAAACTGACTCCGCTGTTTCTTCTCTCAGGACACCATGAAGAACCGTGAAGAGTCTCTAGGCGAGGCCAGCAAGCTGCAGCAGTTCCTCCGAGACCTGGATGACTTCCAGTCCTGGCTGTCCCGCACGCAGACGGCCATCGCCTCTGAAGACATGCCCAATACGCTGGCAGAGGCTGAGAAGCTGCTGACTCAGCACGAGGGCATCAAAAATGAGATCCGCAACTATGAGGAGGACTACCAGAAGATGCGGGACATGGGAGAGATGGTGACACAGGGCCAGACGGACGCCCAGTACATGTTCCTCCGCCAGAGGCTGCAGGCACTCGACACCGGCTGGAACGAGCTGCACAAGATGTGGGAGAATCGCCAGAACCTGCTGTCCCAGTCCCACGCCTACCAGCTGTTCCTGAGGGACACCAAGCAGGCCGAGGCCTTCCTCAACAACCAGGTAAACCACCTACACAACCCCCCACAAACACCGACACGCCAGCCGTTGCATCATCTACCAGGCCTGTGAGAAATGACATCAGACCGCCTCCCTGCAGCTCTCTCACCCTGCCCCCTCCCCCACTGTCTTTCAGGAGTACGTCCTGNGACCGCCTCCCTGCAGCTCTCTCACCCTGCCCCCTCCCCCACTGTCTTTCAGGAGTACGTCCTGGCTCACACGGAGATGCCGACCACACTAGAAGCCGCTGAGGCCGCCATCAAGAAGCAGGAGGACTTCATGACCACCATGGATGCCAATGAGGAGAAGATCAGTGGCGTGGTTGACACCGGCCGCCGCCTGGTAACCGACGGCAACATCAGCGCAGAGCGTATCCAGGAGAAGGTGGACTCCATAGATCAGAGGTACGTTTTAACTAGCCTGACAGGTGTACGGTTCAGCTTCGTGTTCACCAACATGCACATTTCCTGATTGTTGTTCTGCAGACACAAGAAGAACCGGGCAGCAGCCAGCGAGCTGCTGACAAGGTTGAAGGACAACAGAGACCTGCAGAAGTTCCTGCAGGACTGTCAGGAGGTAAAAACCTCACAGCAGCAGCCTGACCTTTAACCTCCATATCACTCATAGATTGCTAGCATACAAAATGAAGCCTAAACACCATGCATGCGTGTTTTTCCTCAGCTGTCCCTGTGGATCAACGAGAAGATGCTGACAGCTCAGGACATGTCCTACGATGAGGCCAGAAACCTGCACAGCAAGTGGCTGAAACACCAGGCCTTCATGGCCGAGCTGCAGTCCAACAAGGAGTGGCTGGACAAGATCCAGAAGGTGAGCGGAGCGAGACGGAGGGACGAGAGAGGAAGTGGGAATCATCTCAGTCAGTACCAGGGCTGTGCGATGTATCGTTCGTGATTATGCTGGTATAATTATTTTTATGATAAAATTTGTCAAATCATGATATTTTGGCGTAATGACGTGTTGATGCATTTTCATAACATCATCAACAAGAAGACACTAAACATCACATCTGAAAGTATCGGCGTCCGATCAATTATTTCCTGTTGTCTGAAATGTTCAGCTACAAGCTAAAAGGCTAACAGCCCCAAGCTAACTGGCTAACAGCTAAAGGTGGGAACACAACAAATTAGTTTCTCCACCTGAAGCAGAAACACCTGGTGAATACCAAGAAAGTCACATGAGGAGGAGAGCCAATCAGATGATTTGAGACTCAAAATAAACAGGAAGAGTTAACTCATCAAGCATAGGCGGAGCGTTAGCTAGCTGTACTTCATGTGACAGAACAAGCTAACGGTGGAGTTAAATTAGCGAGTGACTTTTTATCTCACTAAAGCTGTGTACGACGTCAGTCCAAACATAAAAAAGAAGCTTTAAGAGATTTTAAAAATCTCCACATAAAACATCCTGACAAGAAAATAA
>VXCM01003994.1:50592-52086 GCA_014773175.1 Lucifuga dentata
TCCAGTCGTCGTACGCTGGAGATAAAGCCGACGACATTCAGAAGAGAGAAGGAGAGGTAACACATCTGATATATTGTTATTATATATTATTATGACATCATAAAAATACATTTACAGCTGTTTTCTCCGCAGGGACAAATATTAAAACTTAAGTTACATAAATAAAATTTACTGGAAATACAACCTGGTCAAAGTTTGACTGATGACTTCAGTATTAAAAAAAATAATCAGATCAGATTATATTAGATCAGACGAGTCATTTTGTGTTATTTGTTGGTAGGAATACGAGAAGACATTAATATATTTTATTGATATAGATTGAATGAAGCTGCTTGTTAATTGATGAGTTGATTGACAGGAAATGACATCATGCATGCTGCGCTGCTGCTAGATTCATTTTGCTGCACTTTTGAAGGAATTATTGGGACATAAAATAATAACAGTTATACATCTTAATTGTAGTTTCTATTTCCAGGTGTTGGTAATTTGGAAACATGATAAGAGTTGATTGATAAGTATTGAGCCTATGATAGGATCTAACTCAGAGACGTTTCAGCTCCACACTTTCTGTCAATCATCCTGGAGAGGTTTTTATCCCAGCTGATATGATATGATGTCACATCATAATGATGTCATCATCAGAGGCCAAAAGGTTTACCGTTCAGGCTCACATCTTTCTATCAACCCTCATGTATTTGATTCAGTTATTTGGAGATGTTGGTTAAAAATGCCAAAATGTATTATAGTCTTTAAAACGATCAGTAATGATTTATCAATATGCAGATTATAAAAATATAAAATCTTACAGGAAATGGTCAAAATACATTAACGGACAGTATGGAGGTTCTATAAATAAAGTGGGAATGACCTTTGTTTGCCGGTGTGGATCCCCACAGGTTTTGTTATAATAATTTGTTAAAAATAAGAAAATTACAGTTTTTCTTGATCTCAGATCTTTGTTGATGTTTTATGTTAGAAAAATACTGTTTAATTCATGTTTTAACAGAGAAGTTTGCATGAAAAGATTTTTTTTAAATATTAGCAAAATTGTTAGTCTTGTTAAGAATGTGAAAATATTAGTGAAATGATTGAATCTTTCTTCGTGTTTTCGGGCTGAAGTTGGTTTATTTTTGCTGTACGCAGACTTTAATATTAATCTATTTAATTTGCCTTCTTATATTATATTATATTGGTCTTATAATGCATTTATCTTCCAGGATGAAGTTGAACTCGTTAAATGGCGGTACGTTATGTATCGTATTTAAAGACGTATTAACCTAAATTGACTTTACAGGTTGATGTTTTTCTGCTGGTTGATATTTTCAAAAAAATTATCAAAATACTCTTTCCTTTTCTGTAATCTCACTATAAATCCCGAAATCTCTGCCTGTGGCACCAACATGTGTAGAACCTGTCATGTATGAAGTTAAATTCAGCAGGTTTGTTGATCAGGACCCAAAGACGTGCAGCGTCACATGTGAAGTTGTTTGGATG
>VXCM01003995.1:0-48708 GCA_014773175.1 Lucifuga dentata
TGGAGGCAGATGATTCGCTGTGGTGACCCCTGAAGGGAAAGCCAAAAGGAAAAGAAGAAGATTCTGAGTTTTTGTTGTTTTGTCTTATTTCCGTGTTAGTAAGTTATTTTTTGGTGAAAGAAACATCTAGCATTTTAAAATATCTTTAAATGACTGTTACTTCAGACGAGGCGTGCTTCTGGCTGTGAAAACAGAGGCTTGGCTGTTTGACACTTCATTAATTACAACACAACCATAGCAGGCATAAACTTGTAATTTTTCATGGTTGTTTTTTAAGCGGTATTGATCATTTGGAGACCTGAATTTTGACAACTGAGTTATTCATTTCATTTATTCATCACATGTACACAGGCAGGACACCAGCTAGTTAGATAACAGCTGCTATTGAAATAGTCTCAGATTGCTGTGGCTTGATAATGAAGAGAAAGGCAGAAAAAAAGGGATGGAGGAGAGGGGAAAAACAAATCAATGGTTTGCTGCTGCAAACCATTGATTTGTACAGGCCCTTCTATGGTGACCCTGAGGGTCAAACCAGACGGAGCTTAGAAGAACCCATATTTTACACAAAGACAAATTAAATGATTTTGTATATCAGGGATGAATAAAGAAGATTTTAACAAATAAGAAATGTTTACACAGATACACACACACACACACACACACACACACACACACACACACAGTCTGTGTGCTGGGTAGCTGTGGTCCTTTATGATGCTATGTGCCTTCCACAGGCACATAACACAGCCATTCAGGACATTTTCCACCAGCGGTGGAAAATGTCCTGAATAGCTGGGAGATGGTTGCCTGTGATGTGCTGTGCCTAGGACTCCAGACCAAAATCAATGAGTTTTGTGGGAATAATAGTGTTAAATGCTGAGCTGTAGTCAATGAAGAGCATTCTGACATATGTATTCCCTTTGTCCAGGTGGATGAGTGCAGTGTGTGTTGCCAGGGCGATAGCGTCGTCTGTGGCCCTGTTTGATCTATAAGTGAACTGGAGAGGGTCCAAGGTGTCAGGAAGAGAGGAGCAGATGTGGGTTTTGACTATTTGCTCGAAGCACTTCATGATGACTGATGTCAGTGCAACAGGGCAGTAGTCATTTAGACAGGAAGTCACTGGTTTCTTGGGAACAGGAACAATGGTGGACTAAGGAAGAGGTTGAAGATTTTAGTAAACACCTCAGTCAGTTGGTCAGCACATGCCCTTAGAACCTGGCCTGGGATATCATCTGGCCCCAGGGCTTTGTGAGGGTTGACCTTTTTAAAGGTCCGCCTCATGTTGGCCATTTCCAGGGTCAGTGTGGCGGCCCCCAACCCACATATGGGCGCTGTGTTGTCCACATTGAACTGAGCCTAAAAGGTGCTGAGGTCATCCGGGAGCAATGCGGAGGCCTGAACAATGTCCCTGTTCTTTCCTTTGTAGTCTGTGATGTAGTGCACCTGCGTCTGGGGTCAGAGCTGTAGTAGCTGGACTCCACTTTGTCCCTGTAGTTCCTCTTGGCATCCCTGATGGACTTCTGGAGGTCGTATCTGGCTGCTTTGTAGGCATCTGGGTCCCATGAGTTAAAGGCACAAAGTTTAGCATGAATCTCCCGACCGACCCAGGGTTTCTGGTTGTGGTAAGTGCGTACGGTGACTTTTGGGACAACATCATCAATACACTTACTTAGACTATGACAGAGTCTGATGTGAGTGAAGTTGGCTCAGCCATATTCTTGAAATAATGAAAAAATAGTGTCATTCTTTAGTGTTTCATTTGTGCTGATTTGTGCTGAAAAAAATATTATTTGTGCTGCCTCCTTTTTCAAGATATTAACAATTATAATAAAGGTCATCCAGAGGTCAAGCAGCTCAGCCACTTTGTCTGATTCGAACCAAACCAGTGCCATTNTAAAGGTCATCCAGAGGTCAAGCAGCTCAGCCACTTTGTCTGATTCGAACCAAACCAGTGCCATTCCTTAGTGCTTCATTTGTGCTGATTTGTGCTGAAAAGACTATTATTTGTGCTGCCTTCATTTTTAAGATATCTTAAAAACAAAAATTAACAATTTTATTAAAGGTCATCTAAGGTCACAGCTCAGCTACTTTGTCTGATTCAAACCAGGGCTATTCTTTAGTGCTTCGTTTGTGCTGATTTGTGATGAAAAAATTATTATTTGTGCTGCTACCACATATGACATATTAACAGTTTTCAACTGCTCATGTCATCAGGTCCATTTGCTCACATTGTTTAAGTACAGTGTAATGGTTTTATTTCTTTTATAAGAAACATGTTATGTGTGTTGTGTTTTATGTAGGAAGTCAGGTGCAGCAAGGTAAGAATTATCAACCACAAACATTTTTTGTAATGAACACAACATCGAAACAATAATGAAGCTTATGCCGTGTGCTGCTATGTAGGATGCCAGATGTCAACAATCCACCACAAACACGACAAAATGAGAATATTATTATTGTGCTTTTATCATCAAATTATAAAGTGACAGATATAATAGCAATAGCATATATGCAGCCTTGTATTATTATAACTGTCACTTTATACTTCGCCATAATTTCATACTTTGCCACAGTATTAAAATAAGACACCTAATTTGCATTTTATCTTGCAGAAGGGTGGGGATTACTAACTGCTGACTCGTGTTGATCAGTAGATCAGTAAATAATGGGAGAAATTTAAGAGAGTTGTACAAACAAAACTTTTAACAGCACAAACCAGTGCAAATGAAGCAAAAACAAACAATATCATTCTGGGTCAATTTGGAGCAGGTAGGGGGCTGAGTGACATTGGAATGACCAATAAAATATTCTTTAATATCTTAAAAATGATAAAAGCATGAACAAAACTTTTAACAGCACAAAAACCAGGACAAATGAAGCAAAAACAAACGAGACCATTTTGGATCAATTTGACCATAATTGGGGGGCTGTTGACGTCATCGCCGAAAATAAAACTTTTTTTGTATCTAAAAAACCATAGCAGCACAAACAAAACTTTTAATGGCACAAACCTGCACAAATTAAGCATAAAAAATAGAGACCATTTTGTGTCAATTTGGAGCAGATTGGTGGGATGAGTGACCTCAGAATGATCAATAAAATATTCTTTAATATCCAAAAAATGATAGCAGCACGAAAATTTTAACAGCACAAACCAGCAAAAACGAAGCACAAACGACTGAGACTATTTTCCCAGAGTTTTGCTTTAGGTGGGGGCCATTGTCACTCAATGTTTTAAGCAACGCGGAAGGCATTTGCATGACGTTACGCGCCTCCAATGATGATTGGCCAAGCGAAGAGATACAAAGACATACGGAGGACACCGAGGTATTCAGAGAGGATAAATAAACAACATTTTGGGGCGGTTAATTAGCCATTCTTAGCATACGGTGCCATTGTTGAAGTGCATGGTTGACTGCACGGTGAACATGAATGCGCAAAAAGCAGGAATGCCAGGACATGCATATGATTCAGTGCGGAGACTTCCACGCCGCCTCTGTGTGAAGCAGCCCTTAATATCTCATATGTAGCAGCACAAATGACAATTTTTTCAGCACAAATCAGCACAAACGAAGCACTAAAGAACTGGTTTGGTTCGAATCAGACAAAGCGGCTGAGCTGTGACCTCAGATGACCTTTAATATAATTGCTAATATCTTAAAAATGAAGGCAGCACAAACAAAAATTTTAATGACACAAATCAGCACAAACGAAGCACTAAAGAATGGTACTGGTTTAGTTCAAATGAGACAAAGTGGCTGAGCTGCTTGACCTCTGGATGAGCTTTATTATAATTGTCAATATCTTGAAAACAGAGGCAGCACAAATAATAATTTTTTCAGCACAAATGAAGCATTAAAGAATGACACTATTTTTTCATTATTTCAAGAATGTGGCTGAGCCAACTTCACTCACATCAGAGTCTGTGTATGCATTGATGTTGCCATCATCACATTCAAATACTCTTGTGAGGAATCAAATATCCTTTAGGCATTCCTGAATTCAACCCGTTAAAATTTCTGCATAATTTAATTGAAAAATCCTGTAAAAACATTCATTAGCTTTTCATACTAGTGCAGTATTTTCATGGCTTTCATGGTTTTTGAGAAATCAGGAGTTTAAAAAGTTTATGATTTTATGCCTCATTCAGCCTTTACAATGAATGCGTAGTTTTTGTAGATGTAATATTTTTGCTTCTATATTCTTTCTAAGCTTCTCAGACTTTTACTTACACCTTCAGCAGTGTTTTATTTTAATTGATAGACTTCAGCTTTTCAGTGTCATTGCAGCACAAATTTCAGCAATGCAACCACAGGCGCATTTTCTACAGGAATGCATTTGTAGGTTTTTTTAAATAAAGTTTTTGGTGCAAAATGACTTCAGGATTTTAGATAAATACTTTAGGATTTGGATAAATACTTTCTACTAATATATACTAATATCTACTAATATACTTATGACTGCTATTGGTGAAGTGAAATCAAGCATGTATGATGTGTTTTGATAACTTTTTTAGTTGAACTCTTTCACATAAAAAACACAAATCATTTTTATATAGATTCATTAAAAAGTAGTTTAATAATTTTGAGTGGAAAAGTGGATGAAACAGAAACGTGTCTTCATCAAGATCCCACAACACACTAATTTGCCTGTGTGGATGTGGGTCATCAGGATGGACTTCAGCTCAGTCCACACGTACGAGGGATGTGGGTCCCGATATGGACCACGAGCTTGTATCGTACCGGGAATGAATGATAGTTCTTCCTGTGGGGTAGAAACAGAGACGTGTGTCCTTATCATGGTCTAACACCTCTTCCACCTGCATTGGCGATGACTGTGTGTCACCAGGATGGGGCACCAGCTCACTTCCCTGCGGCTGCAATGATGCCCATGTTACATCATCGCATACGTTGATGTCGTGTTGTGGGTCCACATCATGAGCCTCCAGCTTGCTCATCTGTATTACGGATGAATGTCCATCATTGGTGGGAGCAGCAGCTGTTGCCCTTTTTGCATCAACTTTCTTCCTGAAGAAGAATCTTCTGATCCTCTCTATGATCTTCTGACATTTACCTTTAATAAATCCTGGTGCTAGGGTTACAGCAATTGCTGCTGATTTCAGCTTACTACAATCCATGGGTGAATGTGGGTCCACATTATGGGCCTCCAGTTTGTTCACCTGCACCGGGTATGAATGTCCATTATTTGCGGTAGTAACAGCTGATTCCCATGTTCTGTCATTGCAGACATTGACTTTATCCAAACCTTTGTTTTTGGGTACCTTTCTGGCATACAGCTGGTAGTTGTTGCTAGTTACCTTCAGTGAGGTGCTGGAGGTAACCAGTGAGGAGCCAGTGTCCTCCAGCTTGCTCTTATGCTCACTTTCATTTACAGTGTGCAAAGTCTCTATGAGCCTGCAACGTGTGTGTCCAGCAACATCCAACACTGCATGCCCCTGCCATCTTGATGGATGGACAGCACTTTTAGCTGATGATAATGTTGGTGTTGATGACCATAATGTAGCACCATCATCCCATGTTGAACATTCTGCCCATGATGATGATGATGATAATGATAATGATGATGATGCTGATGTTGCATCAACATCATCCAATGCTGCCTCACTATCATCCCATGTTGCCAAATTTGCCCATGATGATGATGATGATGATGATGATGATGATGATGATGATGATGATGATGATGCCAATGTTACATCAGTGCAGACATTGACAATGTTCAACTTGCTGTTCTTCAAGATATTCATCTTGGGAAATATTTGTTTAATCCTTGATTTAACTGAGTTGCTGCCCGCTTGGCAAATGCTCATTGCTGATGCGGAAAGTGTCGCATAAGGTTCTGTCTCAGGATCAGACAGGTGTTTCATTGTGATGAAAGAGTTCTCCAGAGCTTCACAGGGAGTTATTCTTCTTGCAAAATTTAAGTTCAGCATCTCTTTTAATAGGCTTAAAAAGGCCTGTGTATCTTGAATGTGATCCTTCATACCTATGCGAAACTTTGTCAACTCATCCAGACAGCTGAAAAAAATGGGTTTACACTTATATGTTCGATGCTTGACTCTTTGGTCCCCTTCATTATTCTTCAGCCTCCATGTGGTGTTGACTTTTTCAAAAAATTTGGTGGTATAAAGCCCAGCATTGAGCAGGTGGTCATCTGGCTGGCCCTGTATCTTTACGATGTTTTTCATCAAGTCATTTTCATTCATTATAGAATACAGGTGATTTCCAGTGTACAAGAATGCCATGGTACAGCCAAGAGACCACACATCTATGGCCTCAGTTATTGGGAGACCCAGGATAACCTCTACAGATCTGTAACCAAGACCCTGACAAACACAGCCACGTACATATTGTGAAACTGAAAAAGCATTCCCAAAGTCAATCAGTTTTACCTTGAAGGGCTCTTTCTTGTGATTCACCAGCATAATATTATCTGGTTTTATGTCTGCGTGTGCCACTCTCAAACTCTTCAAGGCTTTGAGAGCGACAAACAGCTGTTGAGTAACAACTCGAATCTCCGGTAAAGACAGTGGCAAGCATTTTCTTTCGATCATTAAGTCATGAAGACTCTTGTCAAGCTTCTCATAAACCAGGCAAAATCGACTCTTCTGTTCAAAGTTTTCGATAAACCGCACCAAGTTGTTTTTGTCAGGATCAAGAACACGGAGTCTTTCCATCATTTTTACCTCCTTATGGTATGATTCAGTTTTTCGATTTGCAATAATCATCTTGACAGCCACTTCCTCTTCTGTGCCGTTTTTGGAACAGCAGACGACTGATCCAAAGCATCCCCATCCAAGTACTTTGAGCACTTTATACTGACATGTTGGGCTCGTCATATGAGGGAATTCACTTGGAACTTTAATTACAGTTTTCATGTTTACCTTTTTTTCTGCAAGAAATGGCCTCAGTATGGCATGCATCACATATATATATGAGAACATGAATGGAAAAATCATGATGTCATTATGTTTCTGTGACAATATGACACGTTTCCATGATGTCATATTGTATGTGTGTGTGTGCATGTGTGCACATGTGCATGCAGATGTGTGTGTGCGTGTGTGTGTGCATGCACGTGTGTGTGTGTGTGTGCATGCGCGTGTGTGTGAGACAGGCAGATAGAGTGCAGCCTCAGCCACATATGTGTTCTTGTCCCTACCTGTGTACAGGCAGTCCTTGGGTTACAAACGAGTTCCGTTCCCATGGCTGTTCATAAGTTGGATTTGTACGTAAGTCGGAACAGTTACATAAGGTGCATATCTAGTGTATATATTTTACTTAGGTGCATATCTAGCGTATATATTTTACCTTTCTATGCATAAGAAACATTAAAGAAACAGGTCAGATATCCCAGGCCCTGGACCAAGGGGGGGCCCAAGAGAGCCCTCTTGCTGTCAAATAATTTACTTGGATATTTTGCTAAATATGGTCATTTATGAAAATTTTATTTAGCATATGCGAGTCAAATAAAACCTGTAAGTTGCATTTCCATATTTTTCTTGACGGAGAGCAATCTAAAATAATTTAATGTTCCCTGTCAAGAGGAAAATGGTTTGGATCATCGCGCACGGCAAAGTCAAACATTTGACTCTTAGTTGCTGCCTGTAAACTCTAAAAATGAGCAGTCAGCAAAAGTCAGGTGCTCAGAAAAGAAAGAAAAATGAAGAAGAGAAAATGAGAGCAGAATTGCTGGAGACTTCATGTTTGAAAAATATGAAAAAAGACACTGGAGAAGAAGATACAGCTTCAACATGTAAGCCTACGACCATGCTCATAATGGGTGGAATGTAAAATATGGAATAAACTTGGGATCTACCAACATTTCAAAGGTAAGAGGGTCCTGAAAAACATCCCATGATTAGACTTTGTCACCGTTAATCAATTTTAGAGAAAAAATTCCCATAGACCGGCCTCTATCTCTTTCCTTATGAGCGTAGTGCTCTAATAGCGGTGGCTCCTTTTTTTTTTCTTTTTTCTTTTCTTTTTTTTTAAAATCTCAACTGCAGAGAGAGAACCAGGCTTTTATTCCAGCCAGGTCATTATTTCTAATTTTAAAATATATATAACCTCCATGCTTCTCACCAAAGTTTCCCTCTGCTGTGTTATAGTTAATTACTTTCTTTAGTTTTCCTTTAAAACCTCCTTGAAATCAAATGAAAATGTGCTCCTTGTGTAATTGTGGTTGCCTAGCAACCATAGTAACACACAAAATGGTAGCGACCATTTTCAACTACTGTAGATCTGAGTGATTTTAGCTTTTTCTTTGCACTTTTAAAGCCAAATAGCCACGTTAAACTTTAGTTGGAATCTTTGGATATCGCTCTTGTCCTGGGCCCAGGCAAGATACACAGCATGCCTGGTTGTGATGCAGCTTACAGTTTTCAAGGACAGACACGACATCTTTGATAAATTTCAGTCAGGGTTTTGCAAACTGCATTCAACTGAAATTGCTCTTCTTAAGGTTACTAATGACATCATGATGGTGGCAGATGCTGGGGATTTTTCGGTATTGGTTTTATTAGACCTCAGCCTTTGATACTGTTGATCACAAAATTTTGATGAACAGGTTACACCAGTTGGTGGGAATGTCTGGGTCGGCACTAGACTGGTTTTCATCATATCTTGTAGACAGGAGCTTTTCTGTCTCTTTAATCAGTTTATGTCAGATAAAGCTGCCTTGTCAAGTGGTGTTCCACAGGATTCAGTCTTGGGATCTGTTCTGTTCACCTTAAATATGCTTCCTGTTGGATAGATAATTAACCATTTTAACAACATTTCTTGCCATTTTTAACATCCAGTTACTGTACTCTTTCAGTCTAAATGAGCTTTTTAAACTTGCTTAGCTAAATGAATGTTTGACTGCCATCACTGGCCATTGGCTACCTGATAATTTTCTGCAGTTAAATGCAGATAAGTCAGAACTCAAAAGACACTGAGGTTGTAAATGATTTTAAATATTTAAATACTTAAGTGTCTCTCTAGATCCCCAAGTAAAGTTTGATATCCATATAAAGAAGTTATCCATAACTGTTAAAATCAGTCTGAACTGTTTCAGGCTCATAAGGTTGAGATTATCCTTCAAGCCTTATGCTATGATTTTTTCAAATTTGTCATTTTTAAAACTTGTTTTTAAGTGTTTCAATGGGCTGGCTCCGGAAACGGCGCCTCAGTTCATAACTAGCTAGAACTATAGAGTCCTAATGTGCAGAACAACTTTTGATCAATCATGCTTTTCAGTAACAAGAACACACACACATATGAACTCTTTATCAGCAGAAATCACGTCTCAGACAGAACTGAAGGTGTTTAATGCACAAGTCAAACTCTGACTCAAGCAGCGACAGAGATGTGAGCATTAATAAGGTCACATGTTCACACAAACACGATTATGTTAATTTGATTCTCTGTCTTAATCTGTATTTTCTATGAATTGCATAAATTGTTTTTTATTGTATAAATCATTTTATTGTCTTTAAAAGCCTGACCAGAGACAATGACTGCAAATTAGCGTATGCTAGGTCAGGCACACCAGTACATCTCAGACCTCTTACAGTCTTATACCTTCAGAAGGTCACTTAGGTCTTCAGGTCAGAGGTTACTGGAGGTACCCCGTACCCGTTTGAGGACTTGTGGAGATTGTACTTTTCAGGTTGTTGCTTCAAAGCTGTGGAATGAGTTCCATCCTCCCTCCGCTCCTCTGATTCTGCAACTGCTTTTAAAAGGCAGCTAAAGACTTCTTGTATAGACAGGCTTTTGAATAGTATCTTAAATCTTGTGTATTGATGTTCTGTGTTCTTTGAATTTTCATTTTTGTTTATTTTACTTGTATTTTCATCTGTGAAGCACTTTCTGACTTTTGTCTGTGAAAGGAATTACTTACTTATTAAAATAATGCTGAATTAAACATTTTTTTCAACCTTTTTGGAGACAGGAAGCTCCACAGCAGCGAGCAACCTTCACTGAGTGATATCAGCGAACGCTTTGGTTGGCGGCACTGATGTCTCTGTGATTTTTTTTTTTTTTTTTTANTTTTTTTTTTTTTTTTTTAAATAAATGTTGGTCTCAGGTAAAATCAGGATATATGGAGGGATATGGATATAGATCTTGTCCCGGGCCTGGGCATGATACACGGCAGGCCTGCACGTGAGAAATGGTGAATGGAGGATGAGCAGACTGCGAGTGTATCAATATAAGATATGGTGGCGACAGTTTAGAAAAAAATCAGTGTTTTCTCCAAACCCTCAAAGAGAAGGCAAAGTAGTACAAAGAGCTTCTAACTAAAGATTAAATGTACAGAGTAAGAGATTACAAAAATTTGCAAAACAGTAATTTTTCCATTTTAATTGTAGACATTGCCTACTCCAAATTTGTGTTTGTGCTGCAGTTCATCCTGGAGAAAAATTTTCTGATCCTCTTTTGTGTGTTCTGACATTTACAGTGGCAAGAAAAAGTATGTGAACCCTTAGGCTAATGACTCCAAAAAGAGCTAACTGGAGTCAGGAATTAGCAAACCTGAAGTCAAATCAATGAAATGAGATCTGAGCCATGTGTAGAGCTACTTTGACTTATAAAAAACACTCAAACTGAACCATGCCTCGCAAAAAAAGAGATCTCCGAAGACCTTCGATCAAGAATGGTTGATTTGCATAAGATTGGAAGGGGTTACAAAGTAATCTCAAAGACTTTAGGTATTCACCAGTCCACAGTTAGACAAATTATCCACAAATGGAGACGATTTAGTACTGTGGCTACTCTCCCTAGAAGTGGGTGCCCAGCCAAGTTGACTCCAAAGGCACAACGCAGAATGCTCAGTGAGGTAAAAAAGAACCCTAGAGTAACAGCTAAAGGCTTGAAGGAATCATTGGAACAGGTTAACATCTCTGTTCATGAGTCTACTATACGCAAAAGATTGAACAGGCATGGTGTCCATGGTAGGACACCATGGAGGAGGCCGCTGCTTTCCAAAAAAACGTCACTGCACACCTGAAGTTTGCCAAAGAGCACCTTGACACTCCACAACACTACTGGGAGAATGTTTTGTGGACTGATGAAACTAAGGTTGACTTGTTGGGGAAGAACATGCAGCACTAAGTATAGCGTAAAAAGGGCACCGCATACCAGCATGAGAACATCCCCACAGTGAAGTACGGTGGAGGGAGCATCATGATTTGGGGCTGCTTTGCTGCCTCAGGGCCTGGACCACTTGCCATCATCGAGGGGAAAATGAATTCCCAAGTTTATCAAGGTNATCATGATTTGGGGCTGCTTTGCTGCCTCAGGGCCTGGACCACTTGCCATCATCGAGGGGAAAATGAATTCCCAAGTTTATCAAGGTATTCTACAGGATAATGTCAGGGTGGCTGTCAGCCAGCTGAAGCTCAGTAGAAGTTGGGTGATGCAGCAGGACAATGACCCTAAACATCAAAGTAAATCTACTACAGAATGGCTTCAAACAAAGAAAATTCACCTTTTGGGGTGGCCCAGTCAGAGTCCAGACCTGAATCCAATAGAGATGCTGTGGAATGACCTCAAGAGAGCCGTTCACACCAGACATCCCAAGAATATGGCTGAGCTGAAGCAGTTCTATAAGGAAGAATGGTCCAAAATTCCTTGTGAACGTTGTGCAGGTCTGATCAGCAGCTACTGGAAGTGCTTGGTTGAGGTTATTGCTGCCAAAGGAGGTTCANTGTGCAGGTCTGATCAGCAGCTACTGGAAGTGCTTGGTTGAGGTTATTGCTGCCAAAGGAGGTTCAACCAGGTATTAAATCCAGGGTTCACTTACTTTTTCCAGCAGCACTGTGAATGTTTAATGACTGTGTTCAATAAAGACATGAAGTATTACAATTATTTGTGTGGTATTAGCTTAAGCACATTGTGTTTGTCTATACTTGTGATTTAGATGCAGATCAGCTCACATTTTATGACCAATTCATGCAAAAAACTAGGAAATTTCAAAGGGTTCACATACTTTTTCTTGCCGCTGTATCTTCAACAAATCTTGCAGCTTGGACTTCGTCTTTGAAGCCTGCTATGGCTGATGATCCATATTTTCAGCCAGCAGTGATGTTTGCATAAATGTGAATAAAAATAGTAATTTATCACCCGAATTGTAATCTAATGTCAGTTTTAACAGGCATATGTAAAGAATGTGCTTGGTGTTGAGCTGTTCCATCAGTGTTCCAGTCTGAGTGAAAAGGTTAAAATCAATAGATAATCCAAAGGATTTTTTCAATCAGAATGTATATCATGGCTCTATTTGGTATAGCCATTAGGAAATGGTCAGCCCCTATACCTTTTATTGTGTTTGTAATTATTATTTACTTTTCTAAATGATTTTTTGAACAAAAAGATTCATATATTTTTGCTATACAGTGAAAATTCAGGTGTGCTCGGTTTTATAGTTTTGCAATTCAGGCATGAGACGGGCAGCTCTGCTCACTAGTGGGTCCTATGGTAGCTGGGCCAGTTAGCTACCGGCATTTACCAGTTAGCTAATGTTTACTGTTTTTCCAGAATAAGAGATGTCTGTGTTTTATCTGTGTCAAAAGTCTGCTGAATTGTATTATGTTTACACTGTGGAGTCACGCAAATGTCACAATGTAGCATTGATATATTTTTTAGCACACTATACAGAAATTTTGTTAAATATTGCTCTCTGTGTTTAGGTAACGTAGCCTCCTGTTGTACTGCTAACCCAGCTAGCCTGTATATAAACCATTAGTGATTAGCTAAATCTGTTAGCTTCCTGACTTGTAGCCTAACCCACCTGTTAACTATCAACTATCTCAACAACAACAAAGTTTTAATATAGTAGACATTTTTAATCATTTGTACAGATAGTTTTGATCATTTGAGTTAACAAAATTTGCAACCAAATTTAATCAGAAAAACAACCTTGAAAAATCTACATTTATGTGTAGGGACTTTGGTTTTATTAAAATTTTGAATTTCAAATTCTTTGTTTTGTAACATGAAGTTATACTACTACACTGAAAAACAAAAATTACATTCTTGGTAACGAGCGTTTTATGTATTCTATCCCGTTTTGTTATGTTGTGAAAGATCAAGGAGTCCATTCAACGCAGGAAGCTGTCGGAGAAAAAGAGAAAAGAAAATCTTTGCTGTTATGGACAGCAGGGGGTTTATACATACGTCACGTGTGGAAAAGGGTGTCCACCACTTTCACTACTGTATTACAAAGCATGCATGAAGTACACTCAAAAATAAATCTAAACCTGGTTGTTTTAAAATGAATTTCTTTCATTTTAGACAATGATATCTTTTACACTCTTTTGTGGCTGTTTGGATTTTATACATAAATATACACATTATACTGTACATTTCAATAAAGATTTGAATTTGAAAAACACTTATTGTCCGTGCGGATCACTTAGAGAAACCCCGTACACGGAGGCGAGAGGCAGAGCTCGCGACGTTACGTCGCCGCCATTTTAGTTCACCGGGAGTAAAGAACCAACTGGGCGAACCGGCGTCAATATTTTTTGTTATTTGAAACACCTTCAACGCGGCGAATCAGCATCGTGCACTCAAGTTTCGGTTCGCATGGTACGTACATAGCGATATGACTGTTGTTCTGGTTTAATATAAGATTATTGTATAGTTTTTCTCGACGCGCTACAGCGTCGGACGAGTGGAAACGGCCGGCCAGCGTTAGCTGTAGCTTAATGTTGAGCGACATGGCAAGCCGGCATTTTGAAAGAATTAAATCACTATTACCTGGCATCTGATTAATCACATGTTGTATTCTTTAATACTTGAAATGCAAGTTATGTTTTAGGATTTACGTCGCATTTGTATTATATTGCTAAATTAACCCTGTCCGCATTGATGCAAAGCTTCCACGCGCCCAGCGGAGATTTGGGCCTTCGATTTACACGAGCTTGCGACGGTAGCTAGCTAGCTATCATTTGCGTGTAGAGGTGTGGTGAACATGTATGGTAACCAGTTTGACCGCCTTGTTTAGTAATGTAGTTTTGTACAAGAATAGATGAGCGTGAATTGCATTCAGTATCTGATCTACACTAAACATGAAACTCGGGGAAATTTAAACTATTAAGTTGTTGTGCCAGTTTGCATTAGCGATTCAACCGACGTTGTATTTAGTAAAATCGTGTTCAGTCCTGATGGCGCCAGTCTGTAATTTGATGTCACAGTCTCTTCGAAGCTGAAGTGTAGGTGGTAAATTTGCCTTATTATGATTTGCATAGATGTCTGGAGACATGGCCACAGATCATGTAAACGGGAATGGTACAGACGAACCGATGGACACCACCACTACCACAGCGACTACCCGCTCAGAACACTTCGAGGCTTTACTGGAAGCCGGATTACCCCAAAACGTTGCTGAAAAGCTCGATGAACTCTATGTAGCTGGTAAGTAGAAGATTGTATTTGTTGATTTTGCTGCTCTATGAAGAAATGTTTTTATTCAACTTTGGCATCACCCCACTGATGAATCCTAATTTTGCTTGCTCTGATATTTTTATTTGGAAGGATACAGCACTATCATGCCCCAATATGCAGTTTCATAAAATGGTCTGTATAGAACATTTTCCAACACACCATACCAGCTTTCTTGCTGAACTGTATCGTAACTTTTTTCCCTTAACTTTCTTCTATGTTGAACCAAAAAGTTTCCTTCAAAAGTGTGACATTGCCTCACAGACTTCTACTTTGGAAGAATAAAGAACCTCTAATTTCTCATTTTGATAGTTTCATGTTTCATTGTGGGATCACATTCATTTGCTTTAGCTGTAAATATTTTTTGTCTCCATAATATTAAAATGAATATGAGTTTAAAAGTATTCGATGAAAGGATCAGCTGAAACACATGAACAACTGTGAATGAACTGGTTGAACTAATTGTTGCTGCATATATATACACCGTATAAACCCTAAAAATCTCATGTATATATGTATATATATATGTATGTAGAAACAATAGAGCAGCTGCGGGTCTACTGGGTGAATTGTATTCGTTCGTGAGGGTGTTTGCCTAATCCAGAGCCTTCTCAAATTGACATTTAATTGAAAAAGGTGTTTATTGAAGTTTTACATTTCCAGGGTTGTGTTAATCTAATTTGCAATAGGCTACTTTCTTTTCATATTGTTATCTTCTGTTTATCATGAAAGTATCATATGCACCATTTCTATGCCCACTACTTATTCCTAAACAGCAGGTCTCGGGATATTCTTCATAAAAAATTAGCTTTGTGTTGGATTATGAACAGGTACGACATCTTTATAATGACACTTAGTTCCTTCCTGTACAGATCAATCCACATGTTCTTAATAAGCAGCTCTTGTCCAGTTGCCACACCACAGCATGAATTACATCATCCCTTCTGTTTCAGAACAGCCTGCTTGGATGATGTTTGCCATCTTAGAATTACTTTTAGACAGTTTAACATTTATTTGTCTATTTGCACCTTCAGGCCTGGTGGCGCATAGTGACCTTGACGAAAGAGCCATTGAAGCTTTGAAAGAATTTAACGAGGAGGGAGCGATGCAAGTGCTGGTCCAGTTCAAAGAGAGTGATCTGTCACACGTGCAAGTAAGTTCACACTTACCTGCTACCTCACAAGAGTTAGAATCTATCCACATTGTGCTCATAGTATTTTATTCATTTGTTTATTTCATGGATCTCCATTAGTTGATGCCTCCACAACATCTATTCTTCCTGGGGTTCACAACAAAATCACACATTTAGCTTTTAAAAAAAGTCTAATCACAACATCAGTCTACATGAACTATATCAAATAGTATCCATCACAAATGATGAACCTTGCAGTATACAGGACATACAATCATATATGACCTCAGTGATGCACCCTTTGCCAGCCAAGAACAGATAGAGCAAGCACAGGATTACCCACTGGGCAATGGGGGGGGGNGGGGGGGGGGGGGGAGCTTTAATTAACTTTCAATTTCCTTTTAAAAATTAATTTATTTTGATCATTTTTACTACATAATGGTAGGTTATTCCAATGAGTAACTGCCCTATACAGGACAGTGTTCTTTAAAGTGTTTGTTCTTGGTTGAGGAAAGTCAATCTTACCAGTCACAGCTTGTTGAGTTTTATAAATGTTTATTTTCAATAAAAAACATTTTCGAATAAATTCTTTTGGGTTGTTCATGAGTACATATTTGTGAAAAAGTTTTAAAATACTCCCAAGTCAACACCTGTCCTACCTTCAGCCAGGACAAACTATTGGGCATTTTATCAAACTTTTGTCTAGTTGAACAGTTAAGTAGAAGTCCATTATAATGTCTCATATTGAAAACTTTTCTCTTTTACAGAACAAAAGTGCCTTTCTCTGTGGGGTAATGAAGACTTACAGGCAGAGGGAGAAACAAGGGACGAAAGTTTCAGATTCCACTAAAGGACCAGATGAGGCTAAAATCAAAGAACTCCTGGACAGAACCAACTACACACTTGACGTAACAACAGGCCAACGGAAGTATGGCGGCCCCCCACCAGAGTCTGTGTACTCGGGTGCCCAGCCCACTGTTGGAACAGAGGTACACCTTCATCGTGTTTGGTAGCCAAGAATAAACGTAACTGTCCAAAAAAAAAAACGGAAATTGTGCAAGTGTTTTCTTCATGTTTAATCTGTCATAATTGTATCATGACAGATTAAAGATGAATATAAAAATATTCAGAGAAAAAAAACATGCTGTGAGTTGTGTCTGTTTTATCAGTGGCTGTAAGGTGCCACGTGATTTCATATTACTTGAAGATGTTTCAGTGAACAGAGCGTCTGCGGATCCAGCAGGAGCTCCCTGTCTCCCTTTTAAGTTGACAAAGGCAGGGAGAATATATTGTGTAAGATAATTCTGAAATAAACCAAAGAAGTATGGATTGGATGGATTTTCGTGATTGTGTCTGTAAAGGTATATCTGTAATTATTTTTTTCCCCTTTATATCCTAGATCTTTGTAGGAAAGATTCCTCGTGATTTGTTTGAAGATGAGCTGGTGCCCCTCTTTGAGAAGGCTGGACCTATCTGGGACCTGAGGCTAATGATGGACCCGTTGAGCGGTCTGAACCGTGGCTACGCTTTTGTCACCTTCTGCACTAAAGAAGCCGCTCAAGAAGCAGTCAAGTTGGTAAGTTTGCGACGTCTGCGGTATTGAATGTGACTGGTTCTACTTTTTCTTCTGATAACTGGAAGCCTTGAACGAGAATCAAACTAAGTCGGAACAGTAACTTTGTCCGGTAACAAAAGAGCCGTTATGTCCAAAAAATTCACCATCTGTGTTACTAGCAAACAAAAACTGTAGTAGAGGAATAACTGTAGCGTGAGGAAATGGACTTGACAGATTTTACAGGCTTCTAGCAGAAAAATTGGCAGTTTCAGCTATTAGCATTTGTTGTACTCATTAACAGCAACATATGTGCATAATACTTTTTTTTTTTTTTTTTTTTAAATTCCGCAGTGCAATAATCATGAGATTCGTCCTGGCAAGCACATTGGAGTGTGTATATCTGTCGCCAACAACAGGCTATTTGTCGGCTCCATTCCCAAGAGTAAAACAAAGGAGCAGATTGTTGAGGAGTTTTGTAAAGTCACAGGTAACTTGCTGCTAATTGCTGCAGGAGGAATTGATTTTCTTTCTTCTTCTGTCTTTGAAGCAGTTTAGCTTTAGCCTAAAGACATTTGCTTGTCGGTGCAAATTCTAAGACAATAAACTCTTGATTTTCCTAAATGCCAACAGAGGGCCTCAGTGACGTCATATTGTACCACCAACCTGACGACAAGAAGAAGAATCGAGGCTTCTGCTTCCTGGAGTATGAAGATCACAAATCAGCTGCTCAGGCCCGCCGGCGGCTAATGAGTGGCAAGGTGAAGGTTTGGGGTAACGTAGTGACAGTGGAGTGGGCCGATCCTATCGAGGACCCCGACCCAGAGGTCATGGCCAAGGTAATCCTGAACACTCTGCTTTTTTCAGATTTTAGACCTGCAAGTAATCATTGAAACAATATTCCCTTCAAATCTGATGATTTCAGGCTATTTTTAGGCTTTTTGAAGTAGAAATATGAAGTATCTCTGCCTTAATGCCATTTTCTATTCTGTGTTCTAAAATCTAATTTACAGTATTTACCAAAGAGCAATAATATCTGACCATCTTGTCACTGCTTATCTCACAGGTGAAGGTCTTATTTGTGCGAAACCTCGCCAACGGCGTTACAGAGGAACTCCTGGAGACGACCTTCGGTCAGTTTGGAAAACTGGAGCGAGTAAAGAAGCTGAAAGATTACGCATTTATTCACTTTGACGAGAGAGACGGTGCAGTTAAGGTATTGCAAAACTAACTGATTTTTATGCAATGTACTGTATATCTAAATCTTTTAGCAGGCATAAGTAGTAGTTCTAAAATTACACACATTATCTTTTTCTAACTACCATATGATTCTCGACTCTTTGCTGAAACGACGGACACGTGCAGCAGCATTTACCAACATGTTTGACTTGCTCCTTTTGTCAGGCTCTGGAAGAAATGAATGGGAAGGAGATGGAGGGCGAGCACATTGAGATTGTTTTTGCCAAGCCGCCGGATCAGAAGAGGAAGGACCGGAAGGCGCAGAGACAAGCTGCGAAAACACAAATGTAAGGAGTAACCTCTCACGGCTTTTGGTGAAAGACATTTCCCTTTGGGGGGGGAATACTTCTCAAAGGGAACCGTTAACGTGTGGGCCTGTAAAGCCTTTTAAAGCATTGTATGAGATACTGGGCTGTAAAATAAACTTAACTTGATCCTCGGTGTTGAAACTTAAACACAATTCATGCTGTGTTATTCAAAATTTGCTTATAAGTTCAGTAATTTGTTTCTGTTCATCAGACTTGTTTAGTGTTTCTGCCACTTTGCACTCTATTTTTAAACATTGTCTTTTCTGTCGTTAGGTATGACGAGTATTACTACTACCCTCCCCCTCCCCACATGCCTCCTCCCGTCAGAGGCCGGGGCAGGGGCGGCAACCGTGGTGGCTACTCTTATCCCCCCGACTACTACGGCTACGAGGACTATTATGACTATTACGGCTATGACTATCACAACTATCGCGGCGGCTACGAAGACCCCTACTATGGGTACGACGACTTTCAGGCCCCGAGCCGAGGGCGGGGCGGCAGCAGGGGCAGCCGGGGCGGATCCTCCCCAGCAAGAGGACGTGGTGGCGTGGGGGCACCTCGAGGCAGGGGCACCTTCTCCCAGCGCGGTGGACCCGGACCAGGCCGTGGCGGGCGGGGCGCAAGAGGAGGCGTACAACCAAGAGGGCGAGGAGGGGTACGTGGTGTGCGGGGTGGCCGCGGTGGAAATGTAGGAGGAAAGCGCAAAGCTGATGGGTACAACCAGCCAGATTCCAAGCGTCGCCAGACCAATAATCAGAACTGGGGCTCTCAACCCATTGCTCAGCAACCGCTCCAAGGTGGTGATCATTCTGGTAACTATTCCGGTTACAAATCTGACAACCAGGAATTTTATCAGGATTCTTTTGGGCAACAGTGGAAATAGAACAGTAGGGCTTTAGTAACAATAAGTGTTAATGTTTTTGTTTTGTCTTTTCTTTTTTTATTTAGAGACTTTATCCGATTGGCCCTAAATCCCATATGGTTGCCTGCCTTTTTCTTTTTTTCTCAAAATTGGTGACATCTGGCAAGATATCTTTGTACATATTTTAATAATCCGCTTGGACTCAGACAGTAGTCACACTCCCACCTGTCTCTGGCGAACTGGTTTTCATTTCTTTCTTTTTTTGTTTTTTTTTTAAGATGGTCGTAAAAGATTTTCCATAACCAAGTTTGAAAAAATTTTTTAGATGCAATGATGTGCTCGCTGTCTATTTGGCTATAGCTTTATGTATGTTTTTAGACATTCTGGTTATTATGTTTTAAGTAGCTAACAGCAACAAAGCATATGTCTCCTAAACATGTATTTAAAACAAATGAAATTACAATTTGTATTGTCACAAAGTAATGCGTGTCTTGTTATTGAAAAGAGAAGAAAAAAGAAAAAAAGGACCATCGGTCCTATTTTTTGGCTTTACATTTTGGCTTGTATTCTTTGCTGTTTGTCTGCTTTAATAAACATACACGCACACGTGTACAAAACCTCAAATTGTGTTGCAAATTCATGTTTCGGCAAATTCTCTCTTCAAATTGCCTTCAAATTTAAAGGCTCCTTGTGGAAGAAAATGGACCAAAGGTTTGCCAATGTTGGCCACATGCTACAATGTCACCTCGCATGCCATCAAATTCCAAATCACCGACTTCCTCTAGCCGTGATCCGTATGTGTAGTTACATACTCCATCCTTATGAGTTCCTCTCATGTCAAAAAAACCCCCACGTTTCACAAATTGGTGTCCTAAATTCACTATCAACGCAACATAAAGAGTAAGCCCCGCCCCCTGCAAGTCTGTCATACAAGTCCTGTCTGCTGCTGGTGGGGGGATAAAAAATAAAAGCACAATTTGATTTCTTAACTGTTGGAAAGTGAAGCTTTTCATTGTCCCAGAAGGATCTACTAGCTGTTAAAGGCCTGGATACTAATCTCGCATGCTTGTGATTTTTTTTTTTTTTTTGGAATTAACTGACATGCATGAACCTGCTTGTAGTGTTTTATGTTTTTTTTTTTTATTTATTTTTTTTTATAGAACTAATGGCTGCTAATAACCATCCCTCCTCTCCCTTGTTGAAAACGTGTCTCCCCCCCCACTGCACCCTCGACAACATATTTATGTTTTTAAGATCCCAATCAGGCCAAATCCTCTGCTAGTTCTCGAAGGCGCTGGTGTGCATGTTAATCTGTGCTTTAATAAGTTTGACTTCAAATGCCTGCAGATCCATTTTTTTGTTGTACCTGTGACAGCTTTTCCCCTCTGCAGTCGCTGTGTGAGAAACAGAAAACAGTAAATGTGAGTGTGTGTGTGTGTAGCTGTAATGCGATCCTGTGTTCCGTTCTCTAATTGCTTCCTTTTGTTACCTGACTAGCAGGGAAAAGGGGTCGAGGCCGGTCCTGACTCGTCGCTATGAAGACGGACCAGCGTGTGGCGTTAGACTGCAGGCTGCCGGTGGATGGAATGGTAAGGTCATGAGACTCTGGTCTAAAAACGCTAATCCAGCCTGTGAGGAGCTCATCTCCCATTAACTGCCACGTTCAAAGATAATCAGAAGAGCTAAACTTAAGCTTATTTAAGAGTCGACTTTTTAAAAAATTTTTAAGTTTATGAGCATCAAATTTATAACCATCTTCCCCGCCTAAAACGCCATTTTTGAGACTGAGTAGCAATTTATGCTGGACGTCCCTTTGGAAAAATGCCTTTGCACTTTTTAAGTCTTAAGTTTCAAGCAAAGCTTTAAACTAAATATTTATTTATTTTCTTTTAAAAACTACATCTTTAAGATGGACTCGGTGATAACCTATGATTATCTCCGACTGGATCAGTAAAAGAGTGTTGTGAGTCGTCATGGTGTGAATACCCGGCGTTGAAGCTCGGGCGTTCCAGGAAAATGGTTCTTTAAGAGCTTCAGCTGTCAGNTGAATACCCGGCGTTGAAGCTCGGGCGTTCCAGGAAAATGGTTCTTTAAGAGCTTCAGCTGTCAGCCAAGGGTACATCGACTACCTCCGTTTCTAGGGCTCGCCTGCCCTGTCCTGTTTTATACTTGAGAAAACTGAGGCAGGGTTTTANAATCCCCCCACCTCATCAATATGCACAAGCGACATCATCTCACTTCTTGACTTTTAGCTGTTTGACAGACTCAGTACGTTTACATGCCCTCGAAACTCTTGGATTCATTTGTCTGAACTCCAATTACGTCAAAAATGCGAATTAGATGTACACATTCGTGATTTGTTTATTTTGTCCTCTTTGAACCTTCATTGTAAGACAGGATGTCACAAAAATTCCTGTCATAATTCATAAAAAAAAAAAAAATGATGCGGTNAAATTCAAAGACAAAGAAATTCCTGTCATAATTCATAAAAAAAAAAACGGTCTGGTCTAATTGTTAAAAATTTTTGTACATCATTGCCAGATGGTGTTCAAACTTAATGCACAGATAATGTTTTGCCAAAATATCTTTCCCAAGTTCCTTATCTTTGTAGAAATTTGACATAAAGAAGCAAAACTTACATCAATCATCAGTGGCTTTAGTAATACGCTTCAGCAAATGTAGGCTGAAAAGCCACGAGCGAAGTCCTCTCTGACCTCTTTCATTATTTTAAAGGGGCAAAGGCCATTTAAAACAAGGAAGCTTGGACTGGCTACCTCAGTTTATATATGTGTGTGTGTGTGTGTGTGTGGAATTAATAGGATTCCTTGGTTTGCTGAATATATGATGCGTTGTGTAATTAGTGTGCTAGGACAGGAAACGCACGCAAAAGCATCCATTTACAATCGTGTCATCTAGGTGTGTTACTCCCTGTAAACTTGCACTGATTTATGCTTAATTCAGTATAATTCTGACGTTTACAGGACGTCTGGAAAAAAAAACCCAAAACGGATGTATTGACTTCATTTGAGTACAACCGCAGTTTTTAGCGCACGTGTAAACGTACTGACTGAGCGCGTTGGCCGATACTCCTGAATCGAGCCTGAACAACCCTTTGAAAATGGAACTGGATGATGATGTAGTTAATGGATTGTACCATAGTTTAAAAGAAAAAAAAAGTTTAATTTTTCAGTGTTAGAATGTTGAACGCCAGGAAATTTCGACCTCTCCGGAGGAACGGCGGTCTTCCTTTTTCCTCCCCTGACGGGGAAAAATGTTTGTGTTTGTATCCGTCAGTGGAAGGATGTTTGATAAATGTCTTAAGATGCAAAAATATCTTCCTGTAGTGCATAACATACTTTACCGTTACATTTTGGGTTTCCATGCAGATCTGCAAATTGATAAAAAAAAAAAAAAAAAAAAAAAAAAAGATTTTTCACATTCTGAAAAGTTTGGGAATCACTCAAAACATTAAAGGTATGGGATTATTTTATTGTAAATGCATGACTATTTCTTTCTTGATGTACGGCATTGTGACAAATTTTCATTTCAAACTGTGGTTGTGACAAAGTGTCTACAGAGTAAAACTGTGGTTAAACTAAATAAAAGTCACATTGCCCTAAAAAACAAATCAGAATTTACATTATAACAAATGACTAACGAAAATGTTAAGAATTTAAAGGAGTAAAAATACATCTGTTTAAACTTGTTTTTGGTGATGTGCCCTGCATTTCTGGATAAAAATAACTTTATTACTACATGTTGTGCATACAATTGTGCATACTGATAAATGGATTTTGTTAATTTTACATGAAATTCAAGAGAAAAAATTGTAATATGCAACAAAAAATTAATGTAAACTGCAAATAAACTGAGGATGAGATCCAGGATAGAAGTTAAAACCTAAAAGAGTTTGGATAAATGAACATGTTTGCAGATAAAATAAATTAACCCGTCTTGAAAATGAAGCTTAAAGGACCATACCACCCATTTTGCGTCTGTGAGCCTGATATATTCAATTTTCATACATGCAACATTACTGACAATCATTTCCCAAAGCATACTACTGGAATGGTGAATTAAAAATGTTTTTCCTACCTTCCAGACCTCCATTGGTTTCAGTTCATTCTGGTACGCTATTAAAATCAACTTGTTGATACTTGAAACGTTCTTGGTATAGGTAATCCATCATCACCAACAAGACGTGTATTCAGGTTTTTTTTGAAGTTATGTAATTTTAGTGTTTAAGCTCAATAAAAAGCGTGGAGTGAATGTATGCCTCCACCGGGGAATATAGTCCCAAAAGAAGACCTGCGTTTATGGAAAAATTTAAAGGACCGTGACTTCATAAGGCTGTGTAACTATTAGCAGGAGAAACATGGATTTTTAAGGTGGGTGTATCACTTGAATATTTGATTTTGAAAGATTAAGAGATTTTGCAAAATATCAGGAAAGCTGAAATACGGTTTTATCCTTTGGGAAATGATTGTCAGTAACGTAACATGTATGAAAATTGAATATATTAGGTTCAAACATGCAAAATGGGTGGTATGGTCCTTTAAGGTGTGTTTTTAACAAAACTTGAACGGTGCCTCGCTCACAATCACAGCAACGTTTGCACCAAGGACAAAAACTCACCATGAAGGGTAAAATGGAGGACCACACAGGAGCAGGACATAGACCAAAGAACAACGCAGCTGGAATGCTGTGATCCGTTGTAGCTCGGAGAATCGCCTTCCGACACCCGAAAGGTGCAACGGAAGAGTCATTCAACTCGGTTGGAAACAAGCGAGGCCCACGCCCAACTTACCTGTCTTAACTCACCTGGCATCGCAGCAATATGGCATTTGATAAAACTGAATTTTACTTCATACGCAGCTTTCGTTCATGCAGATCCTCTCTCTATATTTATGACTTTTACCGTCTAGCCCTGCGAATATGATAAACGCGTTAACATTCTTTTTTTTTTTTTTNTTTTTTTTTTTTTTTCCGCCCACACAGAAGTACTGATTTAGAAACTCGGGAGAATCGACTCGTAGCTTTCCACGTTTCAAACACAACGGATCGCAGCATCAGACGTTTGGTTTTTGGGTGAGGATACATAAATGCTAATATTTCCATAGATTTATTTCTGCACAAGCAAGAGAAAATGAATCAGTTAAGTTTGGTTATAGTACACGTGGCTCTGCAGGAATGGAAATCGCCCCACTTCGTTAAAAAAAAAAAAAAAAAAAANTTTTTTTTTTTTGTTTTTAAATGTGTGGAAGATATGTTGGATTTCTCCTTTTAGGTCATAAACCTGGAATTTTAAACATGTAGCAGTTTTGCCTTTTAGTGTGTGTGTGTCTGTGTAAGAATGGATGTGTGTGTTTTCCAACTCTGACAGGATTGCGTCTTTTACTCGTTCTTTTTATTAGAAAAAAAAAAAAAAAANAAAAAAAAAAAAAAACGAGCCAGATTAAAGTTTTGCCATCTTTTGTACCCTTTTGTTTTACTCCCTCTCAGCTGGATCATTGTGTTTATTTTGAGGGATGTTACAGGTCAAAAACATTTTGTTTTTTGGCTAACAAATGTGTTTGCATTCTTGCAAATAAATTGTTTTATACTGTACAGTAAGGTGAGTTTAAAGTTATTTTTCTAATAAAGAAATTAACTTCCATCTGTGTGGTATATGTTTGTGTGTTGAAATTCCTTGTAAATATGCTACTCAAAAAAAAAAAAATTAAGGAACTTTTTCCCCACATATATTTAGATCAGCTGTGTTTCACATACCAATAACATGAATGTCCATTTTTGTTTGCACAGACGTAGGCCATGTCTCAGAATATTCTTGGTATTTTGAGTATTGTATCATTTGGATTGCTGGGATTATGTGTTTAGTTTGGCTCAATAAGTAGTTATAGCATATATTTTTTTAAAGTTTTCCATTTTAATTAACAGAACAGGAAACCTTAAAATATTTTTTTTTAGCCAATTGGAAACAACTGGAGCCTTAAATGTGCAATATAGTGTGATTTAAGTTTTGTTTTTTTTTTTTTTAACTGAAAGCATTCCTTAATTATGATCTCAGATTATCTAGAAATTTGTGTTAAATGTATCAGAAATTTGTAGACGGGTCAAAATCAGGTAACATAAGAGTACTTTTTAACAGACAAAAAAGAAGGAATCATCACAAAACAGTGCATACAGTATAATAATTTAAAGACAAAAACATTTTTTGAGTTCACCTGGGCTGATTTTGTGCAATGAAAAACTTGCTTTAAAGAAAAAGATGCTGGATTTCTGAAAGAAAGGGTAACCTAAAACTTTTTTTTTTTTTTTGCTGTACGCAGTTATTACTTTCAAGATAAATGTAAGCAAGATTTTAAACAAAATAGAAATATGAGAAGCTACTTCTTGACGAATTTCAGCACATTATAACAAAAAGTTTATTTCTGCAGATTACAGAAGGTGCAAAGTTATGCAGTGTCCACATATTTGGCAGTAAAAGGTTATATAGAATGCAATATTTCAAAATTTGTTATTTGGATGTGTATTTGTAAAAGCAATGACAGTTTTTTTAAAATTGTAAAACTCACCTGTTGCAATTAACGTTATTATGCACCTGTGCTTTACCTGCAAAAAATAAACATTTGCTTTAAAAAGGGTCAATTTATGTCAGTGAAGACAAACATGAAAATTTTAGTTTGGGTTTTTATTCGATTGTTGCTTAAAAATGCACTTAAGTCAGTCAAATCAGTATAACTTTATTACCATTGTTTTGGTGGTTGAAAGTAAACATTTAAATTTGCTAGCTAGAAGCTAGCTATTATTACTTTAATGACTTGCTTTGACGTACGTTTATCATTACATTTACAAACTACGTAAGTCATTTGATGTGTATAAATCCATTTATGGTTTTGTCTTTATTATTATTATTGCTAAATGAAAATACTCTGGTGTACTGTGATTCAAAGAGAACCGAGTTTATCCGTGACCGGAAAGGACATTCAATCAGGGTTGCCAAGTGTGTGCGTATTATCAGCAATTTTTGTGTTTCTAGTTTTTTCTCAGACAGTCCCTAGTCTAAATAGTCTTATAAAATACTAATTATGATTTTTGTACAACAGGCAAATCAAAACACAAAAACACTTCCCTTCCACTTTGTGGAGAACAATGCAGCAATTTTTAGCATTTTTTGTTTTAAAGTGTTGTGTGTTAAGACCAAACAAAACAAAATACATATAAAATGCCAAAATAGATAAATACAATACAGTCCAGTAAAACAATTAAATAATAATAATCTTAGTTAGCTCTTTGTTTTTAGGAGAATAAATCTCATGTTGATGTATCGGTTTTTATGAATTTGTGGACTTTATTATGCTTTTAATATTAAAGTGGTACATATGTTTTGCGTCTAATATATATTTTTTTTTCATATTTTGTTGCTTAGATGCTTTTCATCAAATAGTTATTTCCCTTTACAAACAAGAATCGCGTTTTATTTTATTGCTCTTATGTTGAAAGTCACCGCTGCTTGTTTCCTGGGACGCTGCGAGGATTAGAAAACATCCCATCTGCAAGGAAGTCGGTTCGGAAAATGGAAAATATGAAGTTAAAAAACTCTTAATTTTGATGAAAGTAATTTGAATGTGGTTCTAATCCCGCACAGAACCGAAGAGTGCGTGTTTATAAGATGCGTTTTATTAGCTGAGGAGCCGCTGCGCTAGTTTGGTCGCTGTAAGTCGATATTGACTGTTTTGCTAACTGTTAGCAGGTTAGCTAGCTTCGACAATCTCAACTTAGTTTTTAAACAGCTGCTCTGACTCTCATCCGGTATAAGAGATGTTTTTTTTTTACTTAAAGTTTATTTTTAAAGGCTTAACTTTGTTCTTGTGACCTTCTGTCAGCAGGTCCATTTAAAAAAAAAAAAAAAAAATGGCAGGTTTTCAGACTTACTGGTTGATTGTGAAGAAAGGGCTGAAGATTGACGCCCTGCGGGAAATCAGGCGTCAGTACCCGGTGTTCTGCTGCGGGCTGGTGTCGATGCTCTGTCTCACTTTGCTGCTCAACAGGTCAGTGTGATTTCCTGATTAAAAAAATCTGATCAGATTAGTTTTATGAGGGTCACGTGATGTATGCAGTAGTTTTGATGCGTTCCAGACGTTGAAAATTCCGATTTCCGACCTCCAAGATCATCCACGAAGCAAACAAAAAACATGACTGAAAGCCAATAAATACTATAAAATTAATAATACATACTAACTGCTAACTTTATATCATAAAGTTAGTATTTATTACTGTTAGGTTGGACTGTTATTACAATAGAGAAATAATTTTTCTGAAATGATTTTACGCTTATCTACCAAGTTATCTGTACATTATAAATAGCTAACGAGCAACATTGACAACATATTTTGACATCAGTCTACATACATAACGGTTTTATTTTATTGATAGTGCTTTTTTATTTCAATGTCATGCAGGAAAGCGTACTTTATTCCGCTGTTAGCTCATTATTTACATTCACAAAGTTCGCTCCACTGGCGCGGCCATGTTGAGTGACGTCATCCTCGTTGAAGTCGGGGTAGATGGATTTGGTCCGAGTTTCCGAATCGGAGCTGATGCTGCGTTCGAGCTCCCTCGGATGTCGGATTTTTCTGACTTCCTACTTGGAAAAATGCGTTGGAACGGCATTTAAAGTCAGAGCTCCGACTGGGAAACTCAGACAAAATTATGTGTCCAGACTTTACGAGTATGGCGTGGAAGCGAGCTTTGTGGATGTAAATGATCAGCTAACAGCCGAATAAAGTATTTTTTCCTGCATGACAGTAAAATAAAAAAGTCAAAACATATCACCAAGTTAACTATCTACATTTGTATAATAACTGTTTGCCACTGAAACACAATGCTGTGTTCACAGACCTCGGAAGTTGGATTTTTCCCAGTTGGAAGTTCCAACTTCCGACCTCAAACCGTTCCAGCCAAATGCAATCAAAAAATCATGGCTAAACACCAATAAATACTGTAAAATTAAATAAACTTAGTAATAAATATTGATTAAAGTAAAGTTAGACTACAGGACTGTTTGGTGTTTTGTTTTACAATGATATTAATCACAGTGGGTATTAAACTTTGTGCAGAGAAGTAAATATTCTGAAATTATTTACAGTTACGTATCATTGGCAAACAGTTATTATACAGTGTAGATAGTTAACTTGGTGAGGACAGAAACTGAGGAAGGACGGTTTTAGAGGAATGAAACATCCTGAGTCCTCAAGTATCAGCTGAAACAATGTTGGCTACTGTTGAAGCAGATTTCCCATGAAGGGCGACTGTCAGATAACAGATTACATAGGATCGTTACATGTTTCCTTGTTCATGTCTCCTCTAGGAAGCCTCCCTGATCCTAGCTCCTTGGTCCTCAGAGTAGAAATAAGAGCTCTGGAATATCCTTAAAGGAGTTGAAACAGATTGATTTCTGGGTAACGCCAGGATCAAGGAATGATTAATTAAGAGCTTTGGAACACACCTATGGAAAATAATCCGTGGTGAGGGAAACACCTAATGTGCTGCATATCCCTTCAGGTACATCCACATCCTGATGGTGTTCTGGTCTTTTCTGGCTGGTGTCATCACTTTCTGCTGCTCCCTCGGACCAGAGTCTCTTGTCCCAAATATCCTTTTCGCCATAAAGCCAAGGAACAAGGTGAGCCAAACACCTGCATCCTTTAACAGAAAAACGTTGAATCCATCCATTCCAACATGAGTTTTATTTCTGAGCTTTCCTGTTAGTAGTTGATAGTTTGTGATTGTTTCTTTTATTTCTCGTCCAGCAGCAGCAGCAGCAGCAGGAGTTGTTTCCTCTGGGTCACAGCTGTGCAGTCTGTGGGAAGATTAAATGCAATCGTCATCGGTAGGTTGCCAGAATATACAGCAACGACTCAATAACCAGCTGGATCAACGCTTAATGGCATAAATACAGGACACAAGAGCGTGTAACTGATTCATGTCATCGCACAATTACAGTTTGAACTGGACAATTGTAACTATTAAAGGACCATACCACCCATGTTGCATGTTTGAGCCTAATTCAATTTTCATACATGTTACGTTACTGACAATCCTTTCCAAAGGATAAAACTGTATTTCAGCTTTCCTGATATTTTGCTAAATCTCTTAATCTTTCAAAATCAAATATTCAAGTGATACACCCACCTTAAAAATCCATGTTTCTCCTGCTAATAGTTACACAGCTTTATGAAGTCACAGTCCTTTAATTTTTTCTATAAATGCAGATCTTCTTTTGGGACTATATTCCCTGGTGGAGGCATACATTCACTCCACGCTTTTTATTGCACTTAAACATTAAAATTACATAACTTCTCAAAAAAACCTGAATACACGTCTTGTTGGTGATGATGGATTACCTATCCCAAGAACGTTTCAAGTATCAACAAGTTGATTTTAATAGTGTACCAGAATGAACTGAAACCAGTGGAGGTCTGGAAGGTAGGAAAAACATTTTTAATTCACTGATCCAGTAGTATGCTTTTGGAAATGATTGTCAGTAATGTAACATGTATGAAAATAGAATATATATATATATAGGCTCAAACATACAGAATGGGTGGTATGGTCCTTTAAGTTATTTTTAAAGGGGATTCATGATACTTTTTATTTTCCTCGTGTTTATTGTGGAATATACAGGGCTGCACATAAGTAATACACAAGTGCTCCCTCAAAGGGGAAATGAGCGAGTCTACTGTCCTGAACAATCATTTGTGTACAAGAGTGGGACAGAGTGTGCTCGTATTCTCTCTCTCTCTCTCTCTCTCTCTCTCTCTCAGTCTCCCTCTCCGTCTCTCCGGTTTGATAATTGAATTTGCCGTACCTGAACGTGAACCTGAACGTATGAAATTGAAATTCAGCAGGTTCATTGCTCAGGACCCAAGGATGTGCAGCATCACTTGTGAAGTTGTTTGGACGAGCGGTTCTCCAATTGAGCTGTGCCAGTAAAAACTAGTCCGCGCGGCAGGATACGCTCCAGTCCAGTGCATTGGTCTCAACCCGACCCTATACAGCACACAAAGCTAGCTTACAAGGACGTGCAGAACTAAATTATGGTAGGCTGCGGCGCACACCATAAAGTCCGGTTCATTCTGAATGGCCCGTTTTGCAAATTTTGAACAGGCACTGCACTAATAAAAATAAATTTTAGGACCAGCCTGAAAAAAAAAAAAAAATATATGTGCATCCCTGGTAATATGTAATATAGTTTGTGTTGAACGTGTCAAAGTCTGAAAACTTGAGGCTGATGTCTATAGAAATGCATCCAGTAAGACAACCCCAAAGGTCTTTAACTGCCCTGTCAGCTTGGTTTTGATTGGTTCTTTCCTTCTGCAACATGTTGATGTCAACATGTAACGCATGAATGTACCACATCCAGCATTATCCATATTTGGATCTCTGCATTTCTACGCTGCTTGTGGGAAAGCTGATAATATGCTGAAACGTTTATTATTTACAGGCCAACACTGCTTCTTGAGAACTATCAGCCATGGTTGAACCTGAAGGTTTTCTCCAAAGTGGATGCTTCAGTAGCAGAGGTACAGTTTCATTCATTATTTAAAAAAAAAAAAAAAAANAAAAAAAAAAAAAAAAGCTCACGTCACACCAAAACTCATTTCAAGACCCTTTTAAAATTAATTCAACATTTTGCTTCAGCATCTTTTAAAATTAATTTTTTAAAATTGCTTCCTCAAATGTGTTAACCCTCTGGAGTCTCAAATCAATTTTTCAAGAAAATTCATCATTCAAGAGGGAGAAAAAATCCATTTTAAAAGAATTTACCAAATAAATAAATAAATAAATTAAAAAAATTGTCAATTTTCTACTTAATTATTCTGCAAAATAAAAAGACAGTCTCTAACATCAGCAAACATTGTGTCAAAGCTGACTTTAGACACCAGAGGGTTAATTTAAGTGGGTTTGCAGCTGAGCATTAAAGGACCATACCGCCGTTTTGCATGTTTGAGCCTAATATATACTATTTTCATACACGTAATGTTACTGACAGACAGTCATTTCCCAAAACATACTGCTGGAACGGTGAATTAAAAATGTTTTTCCTACCTTACATAATTTTAACACTTAAGCTCAATAAAAAGCGTGGAGTGAATGTATGCCTCCACCGGGGAATATAGTCCCAAAAGAAGACCTGCGTTTATGGAAAAATTTAAAGGACCGTGACTTCATAAGGCTGTGTAACTATTAGCAGGAGAAACATGGATTTTTAAGGTGGGTGTATCACTTGAATATTTGATTTTGAAAGATTAAGAGATTTTGCAAAATATCAGGAAAGCTAAAATACGGTTTTATCCTTTGAGAAATGATTGTCAGTAACATAACATGTATGAAAATTAAATATATTAGGCTTAATCATGCAAAATGGATGGTATGGTCCTTTAACTTGTTGCAGGCTGCTTTAAAAACAGTTTATTTTGGGTACTTTTACATTAACTGTGTTTTGATGAGCTCCTACTGAATTATAAACTGCCATTATTTAAAACAAATGTGACTTATTAGTCTGACAAAATGTTAAATATAATCAACTCTGAATAACTCTGATGACATTAACTCACATTTTACAGCATCTGTTTGTTTAATACATAAAACAAGTGAAAAGTCTTTTTACCAAACACGACGGAATTTGCTTTTTACTGTTTCTGTCTTCATTCAAACTTACAGATTTATTACCGTTGTGTTAAAATTTCTGTTTCTTTCAACTTGTAGGTGTTTGAGTTGGTTCTGGAGAACTTTGTGTACCCCTGGTACAGGTGAGGAGAAACCCAAACTTTTCTTTTCCTGTAATTATGGAATTTAAGGCAAATGCACAGAGCCTGATTTAAACTCCTCTGTGTGTTTTTTTTTTTTTTTTTTTTNTTTTTTTTTTTTTTTTTTCTTTTTCAGGGACATCACTGATGATGAGGCGTGTGTGGATGAGCTGAGGATGACCTTTCGCTTCTTCGCCTCAGTGCTCGTCCGCAGAGCTCAGAAGGTGACAGCTTAAAGGACCATACTGGCGATTTGTGCATGTTTGAGCCCAATATATATAATCCATATTCATGTTATGTTACTACCATTTTCCAAAATATACTACGTTAACAGTAAGTTTTAGATTGTTTTTCCTACATTTTGGATGCCACTGGTTTCAGTTCATTCCAGTAGCTATTAACATCAATTTTAGAGACTTGAAACATGCTTCAGATACATAATCCATCACAGAGAACAACATGTCCTATAAGAGGTTTTTTTGGTCAAAGTAACTTTATTTAACTGATCCAACACAGAGCTGCACAGAAGAATATGTTTGTCTCTGCCAGGAAATATAGTCTCAGGAGAAAACAGGTTTTATCAAAATGAGGAAATTTCTATTAATTAATAAAAATTAAAATGAGCGTCCCTTCTGCAATCCTGCAAGTGTTAGAAGTGTTAAAAATGTTACATGTTACAAGGTGAAACATTGAATTTTAAGGTGTGTGTGTCTCACCTGAACATTTGATTTTGAAAGATTGAAGGATTTGAAAAAATAACAGGAAAACTAAAATACGGTTTTATGTTTTGGTCATCAGTAACTTAACATGTATGCAGGTTGTATATATTGGCCTCAAAAGATGATTGTCCTTTAATCGTGCTGCTGCAGCACACACACACACACACACACACACACACACACACACACACACACACACACACACANTTGGTGTCACTGCTCTGTGGCAGCAAATGTTCCAAGATTTAAAGAATTGCAGATATTTCAAAGGCATAAAAAAGTGTCACAAAGGAGTGAAAATATACGATTTTTCCGGTTTATGATTTCTTTTAACACTATAGAAGTTGCACAACACAGCTTTAAAAAATCCTGCACAGGTAAATTTAAAGGGAGATTCCACTGTTTTTACACAGGAGCTGGGTCAGATTCCCTGACTTCACATCCACAAAGCCTTTACAGAAGTTGTTTTCAGATGTTTAATCATCTATAAACTCCGTGGAATCTCCTTTAAATGTGTTCAAAACCCATCATGCCGTGTTTGCTGTCTCCTGTTTGTGGGTTTTTGCTGTTCCTGCTTCTCAGGAAAAGCTGCAGGCTCTTCACATGTTTCTTTATTGTACTTTTCCACTAATTTTCTTGGTTTTCGTGCAGGTTGATGTCCCCGCCGTGTTCGCCGACAAAGTGACAAAAGCAGCAATGAAGCACATTGAAATTATTGTGAAAGCTCGAGAAAAGGGTTTGCAATTGTTTCCACTCTAATAGTTCTACAGACAAATAGAAATGTGAAAATGCAGTATTAAAGGACCATACCATCTATTTTGCATTTTGAGCCTGATACATTCAATTTTCATACGTGTAACTTTACTGACAATCATTTCCCAAAGCATACTACTGGAATGGTGAATTAAAAATGTTTTTCCTACCTTCCAGACCTCCATTGGTTTCAGTTCATTCTGGTATGCTATTAAAACCAACTTGTTGATACTTGAAACGTTCTTAAACGTTCAACGAACGTTTTTCCATAAACGAACGTTCATAAACGTTCGTTTATGGAAAAATTTAAAGGACTGTGACTTCATAAGGCTGTGTAACTATTAGCAGGAGAAACATGGATTTTTGGATTTTTAAGGTGGGTGTATCACTTGAGTATTTGATTTTGAAAGATTAAGAGATTTTGCCAAATATCAGGAAAGCTGAAATACAGTTTTATCCTTTGGGNATTTTTTTTTTTTTTGTCCAATTATACTGGCTGCCACAAGAAGGTGCTAGTTTGTTCTTTAAAATGATTTTTGGTGAAGATAGTTTGTGAATTGAGGAATATAACAGCCAGTGTGGCAGATGGTCCTGACAGTCGTACTGATCGTGTGTGTGGGTATGTGTGTGTGTGTGTCCAGTGAAGAGCGTGGATGATTTGCAACAGGCAGCGTTGGACGAGTATGGCCCCGACCTGCATGTTGCTCTCCGCAGCCGCCATGACGAGCTACTATACCTGCGGACGCTCACCCAGATGCTGTTTCCTTATGTCATGCCCCCCAAAGCCACAGACTGCAGGTAGACCAGACCAGACCTGCACATACAGACTTAACCCGAGCTGCGTTAGTCTCCGTATTCATCATTTTTACATTTAAAGAGGACACACAATGCTAATATGTTATTTTAATTCATGCTTGTAGTGTAATTACAACAGAAGTTTGTTTAAAATATTGTCAGAGTGTCAAAACCTGAGGTTGACACCTGTAGAAATGCATCCAGTAAGTCAAACCCACAGATCCTGACCTGAAAGTTTCGTTTTAATTGGTTCTTTGCTTCTGGAACATGTTGACATCAACATGTAACAATTTACTCGCTTAAACACTTGGTTATTGTGCGCGACAGCATGGCAGCAACACAGAATAAAAGTGAATCAGTGTGTGAGCGCTGATGACATGGGAAGCAGAAGCTGCATCAGTCACTTTGAATGTAGGAATACAGATTCTTTTTCATTCTCAGTTTGATTAGACCAAGACTACATTTACACACCGCATACAGCGGGGCCCAAAAGTCTGACACCACATGTAAAATCCGTGATGATTTCCATGTAAATGTGGAAATAATCAGAAAGCCTGACAGCATAGAAGCTCTGTGGAACGTTGTCACATCATGCTGATAACTTGGCTCATCAGGTTTTTACAGACGTGTGGAGTCCATGATGCTGTCATNACATCATGCTGATAACTTGGCTCATCAGGTTTTTACAGACGTGTGGAGTCCATGATGCTGTCATTATTAAAGCTAAAGGGGGGCGTACCAAATATTAAGATATTCTGACATTCATACCAAGTACTAAGATATTCTGACATTCATACCAAATACTAAGATATTCTGACATTCATACCAAATACTAAGATATTCTGACATTCATACCAAATACTAAGATATTCTGACATTCATGGACATTTTTCAAAGATTCACCTTTTCACTCTAATTTTTAAGATGATATTTGTAATGAGATTTTTTTTTATTAAATTCAAAAAGAATGCAAAATAGAAGCATTTTCACAGTGGTCTCAGACTTTTGGACTCCACTNATTAAATTCAAAAAGAATGCAAAATAGAAGCATTTTCACAGTGGTCTCAGACTTTTGGACTCCACTTTACATGCGACCTGATTCCGATCTTTTGCTCACACATGACATGTATTGGATTTGCTTCCTGAAGATGTAAATGGTAAAATGGCACGTGGAATCAGATACTTTATTTAACCTATTTTTATTCAGGGGTAGTTCACTGAGCATCGAATGCACTTTTTGTGGGAATGCCCTGCTCGCGCACACATTCACACCAGGAAGCTGCCCAGTACAACCACAGACTTCTCTGCTGCCACAGAGCAGCTCCATTGCAGCGTTTGGGGGTTAGTGGTGGTAATGAGGGAGGGGCAGGTGCTGCTCATTCACCTCTCCACCTTGATTTCTCCTCCCAGTTCAGGGATTGAACCCTTTGGTCACAACCTTCGGTCACAAGCTCACTTCTCTGACCTTTAGGCCACCACTGCCCATGCCACTTTCAGATCTGTTTTGGGCCACTGGCCCAACTTCCTCGCCATTCCGACTCCTACATAATGTTCTATTTTATCCATATATGAATGATGTAAGCCAGGGGTGGCAAACCTGTGGCTCTCGAGCCGCATGCGCCTCCATTCGGTTCAGTGCGACTCATATTGTTCCTTTAAGTTTCCTTCACAATGAGATCAAGACATCACTCACATATGCTGATATTACAGATAAAAAAAGGTAGCCACAATCTCGCGATCACAGTGCTCAGCGTAGATGCTACACTTTTTACAAGTAGTATTAAGCTGATCTTGTATATAAGCTGACCCCCTGATGTTGTTCCATCAGTTTGTTTAGTAAATTACCTGTTTTTCTGGGTATTGTCATAGTATTCCTGTGATTTTCTGAAAATAATCCACGTACCAGTATAAACATGATATTTATTTCCATGATATTTAATTACCGTAACTGACCAATCACAACAGAGCTTACTGTCCGCTGCAAAATGTGCTGGATAAGATGTTGAGTCAGAAAATATCTCATTCTAAGGTATGATTTAAACTATTTTCCATGGGTAGTGGTAATGGGTAGTATTTCCACCCCTGGAAATTTCCTTCTCTGGGATCAAATTTGAATTTCTCATATAAAAGCCTACCCCCGATTTGCTTTGTGAAATTTGGTCATAAAAACTCGGCTTATATGGAGCAGCCGGTCTGTTAATGGTCTGAGTTTACGACCATGGAGGTGCAAGCGAAGTGCAAAACTAAATGAAAATATGAAGAGAAGCACGGAACGTTTTTACCAGCATGGGAGGATTCATATTTTGATGTGGAAAGAAATGACAAACGATTTGGCCTGTTATATTAGACGTCGCTGTCGCACTTTAAAGCTTCAAATCTTCAGCGTCATTTTTCCTCTTTGCATCCTAGCATCAACCATGAGTTTTCCAAAGGTCCTGAACTCCGCCAGCACATGTATTAAATATAATGCTTGTTATTTAAAGAATAAGAATGGGGTGGGGGTAGGGTGGGGGGCAATTAAGGTACCTTGTGGCTCTTTGGAGTAATTGGGTTTTATTTTTTTGGACCTCCAAGTCTCGGGAGTTCGACACCACTGCTGTAAGCAATCAATACGATGACCGCTCTCTATAAACAGATATGGAGGACATGCTGTATATACAGACATGTTGTTGCTGTGTACATGCTGTGGACATGTGTTAGTGTGTGATAACAGGCTCCTGTTACAGCGCCACAGTCCAGCTCCACCTGCTTCTCCTCTGTGATCGCCTGACAAAAATACATATCCTGATGGGAGAGTCGTGGGATAAACACTTATGCAACGTATTGAGTGTTTTTCTCTACATGTGAAGGTTTCTAACCCGCTGATCATATGTAAAAGTTTTTCTCTCAGCTTAGTCCATTCAAGCATTTTGTTTACATCCATACTAGAAATGTGAGCGTGTGCAAACCCATGTTTCTGTGTGTGGGATGCTTCATGTCATTACAGACCACTTAAAAAAAGAAAATGTAAATATGCTGTACAAAAGCTAGGATATAAGCAAAAGGTTGGAGTAGAGCAGCTAGCCTGGTAGTGTAAATGTAGCGTGGCTGAGTGTGAAAGTTGTGACTGGTTTTTGTTTGTTCAGGTCTCTGGCTCTGTTGCTGCGGGAGGTGATAGCTGGATCCGTCATCCTGCCAACCATGGACTTCATGGCTGATCCTGTACGTATGACAATATTAAAGTTAAACGTTAAAGGGCCAGAGTCATTAAAAAAATCATGCTAAGTATGCAGCATTGAACTAAATGCGTGTCGTGATAATTGAAGCTCATTCATGAAGCTTCTCTTATGTTAATCAGAGCACCGTGTCACATTAAGGTAGTGTTGTTGTCAGGTGTGTCACAGGTAAAAACTGATGAAGATCAGCGTGTTAATGAGCTGCTTCATATTTGCACGTTATCCTGATTCACCTGGATTTAAAGCCACATTGACACGTTAAACCTGCAAATCAAACAAATTCTGCTTCAGAGCTCCACATTTTAAAAGACTGACACTAAAATTACAGGTAAACACACATTAACCTCCATATGATTGGAAAACTTCACATCCATGTATCTCTGTGTTTCTGTTTCAGGATACCGTGAACCTCATGGTGCTCATATTTGTTGATAACACACCAGTAAGTAAAAAGATTCTCACAGGAAGTATGACAATCTCTGAAACAGCATTATTCCAGACTTTTTAGGTATGTTTAACTTCTAGGGGTATTCCAAATGTTCACATTTATTCCTGACTTTTCCCTGTTATTTCTAATTTTTAGATGATTTTTCCTGAATTGAGTTTTTAGGGTTATTCAGGATTTTGTGGCATTATTGTGCTCTTTTTTTAAGGATTAAATCTGACTATTCATTTATTAGTGACTTTCTAGAGTTCCTTCTGACTTTTTCAGCATTTCTAACATTTTGGGCTTATTTCTAACTTCTACTGATACTACTCTCTGTAATATCTGACTTTTCAGAGTTTATTTCCTATTTTTTTTTTTTTTTTNTATGTGCAGTTTCTGAGGGCAAGGTTCAGCCTTACTAGCCTCCCACCTTGACCTTTGAGCTTTTTTTTAATATCTTTGTTAATTTTCAACAACTTTTCAACAACAGGAACACACACCTTAAAAAACATAATAATAATAATAATAATAATAATAATAATAAAATTGAAATACATATCAAGCCTCAATGCTCATAATATCCTACNATAATAATAATAATAATAATAATAAAATTGAAATACATATCAAGCCTCAATGCTCATAATATCCTACCAAATCAAACAAAAGTTTTCTTCTGGATGGTGGATCCACATGTTTTTTGCGTCCAGTATGGAAAAGCCGTTTCTGAAATGCAGAAGTCTTTTGGGAATGAGGGACTCGTCCCACTTCCACCAAACTGGATATTTCCTTTAGGGACAAAACTACTAAACTGCTGCAGTTTACATACGTTTGACAGATAAATGATCTGAGCTGCTGTAAAAATGAACCCTTCTTCACCTGAAACTTCCTGTACTGTTTTTTTTTTTTTTTTTTTNTTTTTTTTTTTTTTTTGTTTGTTTGTTTTTTTTCAGCCGGAGACGGCCACAGAACCTCCGTCTGCCCTGGTTCCATTTTTACAGAAATATGCAGACTTCAGCACCAAAAAGGCTTCTGTAAGTATCTGTTCTATTAGAGACACCTTAAAGGACCTTACTGGTGATTTTGCATTTTTGAGTGTAGTAAATACTACCCACATACACATTAGGTTACTGACAACCATTTCCCAAAATATACTACTTTAGTGATAAATTTTAGATTGTTTTTCCTACCTTCCAGACTGCCATTGGTTTCAGTTCATTCCAGTATGCTATTAAAATCAACTTTCTTGGACATATCTCAAACATGCTTGAGATATGTCCAAGCAAGACACCTATTAAATTATATTTTGAAGTTACTTAATTTAACTGATCCAACACGGAGCACATCATCATTGTTTGTGCAGCTTCATGTCGGTTCGGTTAAATAAAGTTTGTTTAACAAAAAAAAAAACTAATTGATATATTGTTCTCTGTGATGGATTACATATCTCAAGCCTGTTTCAAGTTTCTACAAGTTGATTTTTATAGCGTACTAGAATGAATTGAAACTAATGGCAGTCTGGAAGGTAGGAAAAACAATATAAAATTTACAGCTAAAGTAGTATGTTTTGTGAAATGGTTTTCAGTAACTTAATGTGTGTATGAATTGTATATATTGGCTTCAAACATCAGTATGGTCCTTTACTTTCTTTGCTGTCCAGGTGCTGAAGTTGGAGCTGAAGGAGATCAGAGAGCAGCAGGATCTCCTCTTCCGCTTTATGAACTTCCTGAAGCAGGAGGGCGCCGTGCACGTGCTGCAGTTCTGCCTCACCGTGGGTAAGAACTGCTCATCTCTAAAATGTCAACTTTTCAGGAACAGAGAAAACAGCCTGGGTTTAAGTTTGGTGAAAAAGGCTTTTTTGAGATGATCTGATGTTTTTTTTTAAGGGTTTTATAAGCATAAAAGAAAATAATTCTCAACCTCAAAAGAAACAAAAAGGAATCTTTCCATTGAACCAAAAAGTTAAAAATTCCCAAGTCTGGAGATTCCCTTTTTTCCTTCTCAATATGTAAAGCCCAGATCCCCGTGGTTGTAACTGCTCTGTTGTAGAACGTTCTTCCATCAGCCTCAGGTTCTCCAGCTGCTGTTTTTCTCGCTGTGTCCTGGTGCTTTGCGTGGACATGAGGCGAATGCAGACGGTCCGTTTCTGAGCGTCCACGTGTCGTAGCGTTCATGTTCTCGTGCTTTACGACTATGCATGATGACCGCGCACTTCAAGCTCCACCAGGATCCCATTTCTTGGTTTGGTTTTCTTTCCAGCCTTCATTTTGTCACGTAGATTTTCTACTTCCTGCTACAAGAATCTTCCTCAGACCCAGAGTACAGGTGATCTGCCAGGAATTGGCAGCCATTGGCATCTTTACAATCCTCCATGGAGAAATATTTCCTCACTTCCTCTGCCAGTCTCGCCTAAATTGTTTGCCATTGTTTTCTCTCCCTTCCTCCAGGCCTCTTCTCTTGGCTAATTGTCGATGAAAGCGCTTTTACATCACATAAGCGCCCGTCTGCATTATTTCAGATTTCGAGTGGCGTGCAACCTCGCAGTCGACCCTCAAATGCAGCCTTTTTGGTAACAGTTATGCCACAATATATGCCACATTTTCGCTGTCGTGTCTGCGTCAGTGTTAAACATGAACCAGATAAACCAGCATGTGCCACGTTTCAAACATAATCACCAGGAGCTGCTATTTCATGATTTCGTGCAAAATCACGATGGAGGTGAGCTTTCACAAATGTCACCGTTGCTGTTTGGAAACGGTTCATGCTGTGAGGTAACTAGTCGAGTTGCTACCTCAATATTTTCGTGGCCGTATGAAACCTCTTCCTGGTTTCTTTCAGAGGAGTTCAACGATAAGATCCTGAGTCCGGAGCTGAGCGACTCTGAGCTGCAGCGCTTACACGACGAGGTGCTGCGCATCTACGAGACATACTGCCTGGATGAAAGCATCGACAAGATCAGCTTCGACCCCTTCATCGTGGAGGAGATCAGGAACAGTAAGATGTCATCTTTAAAGGACCATACTGTTGTTTGAGCCCAAATATACACAATCCACATACATGTTATGTTACTGTCAAAAATATTCCAAAATATGCTCCTTTAGCTGTAAATTTTAGAATTATTTTTCCTACCTTCCAGACTGCCATTGGTTTCAATTCATTCCACTATGTTATTAAAATCAACTTGTAGGGACTTGAAACACACTTGAGATAAATAATCCATCACAGCAAACAACATGTCTGTTAGTTTTTTTTTGTTGAAGTAAGTTTGAGCCTAATATATACAACCTGAGCACACGTTATGTTACGGACAACCAATTTCCAAAACATAAAACCATATTTTAGTTTTATTTTTTCCAAATTCTCTAATCTTTCAGAATCAATTGTTCAGATGATACACTCACTTTAAAATTCAGTTTTTCACCTGCTAACACTTATGCGTGATTATAGAAGGCACGGACATTTTAATTTCTCGGTAAAAGTCATCTTCTCCTGGGACTATATTTCCTGGCGGAGAAATACATCATCTTCCCTGCAGATGGATTATTTATCTCAAGCGTGTTTCAACTCTCTACAAGTTGGTTTTAATAGCATACTGGAATGAACTGAAACCAGTGGCAGTCTGGGAAGGTAGGTAGGAAAAACAATCTAAAATCCATCTTCCTTGTCAGTTGCTATGGGACCATATGCTGACGTGGTGAAGCTGCAGACGATGCGCTGCCTGTTTGAGGCCTACGAACACGTCCTGTCTCTGCTGGAGAAAGTCTTCAGTCCCATGTTCTGCCACAGCGACGAGGTACGACACACACACACACACACACACACACACACACATTACGACCAGCTTCAAAGGACAACACGCAACCTGAAAAACAAGATGACACCTTTCACTGTGAATGAGCATAAAGGTGAAAGAAATAATGATCCTTTTTAAAAGCTTTGGCAATGATTGAGCTCAACTTTATGGACTTAAAGGACAGTACTGGCGATTTTGATGTTTGAGCCTGACAAATACAACCCGCACACATCTGACAACCATTTCCCAAAATGTACTACATTAGCGGTAAATTTTAAATTGTTTTTCCTACATTCCAGACTGTCATTGGTTTCAGTTCATTCCACTACTCTATTAAAATCAATTTGTAGAGACTTAAAACTTGCTTGAGATATGCAGTGTACAAAAAGTCTGTTAAGTTTTTGTCGATGTAAATTTATTTAACCGATCCAACACGGAGACGCACAGAAGAAAATCTATGTCTCCGCCAGGAAATATAGTCCCAGGAGAAGACGACTTTTACAGAGAAATTAAAAACTTCATTTGGACATATGTGTTAGCAGGCAAAACACTGAATTTTAACCCTAACCTGAACATCTGATTTTGAAAGATTTGACAAAATAGGAGAAAAACTAAAATATGGTTTTGCGTTTTGAACAATGTTTATCAGTCGTGTATAACATGTATGCACGTAGTGTTTATTGGGCTTAAACATGCAACATTGCCAGTATGCTCCTTTAATCCTGTATAATGAATAAATGAGCACGAGCAGAGAATTGATTATGTGCTTCAGTTTAAATCTTCTGCATCCAGAACTTCAAATTATATACATTATGTTATTCATACAGCATTCGGACCCTTTACATCCTGTTTCTCCTCACTTTGATACATGACATCTTCATCAATCCACCACAATACATCATACTGCTAAATCTAAAACAGATTTTTAGTAGGTTTTCCATATTTATTAAAAATAACGATTTTAAACATATTTGTGTACAGTTTATTCATACAGACATGTATATTTTCTAATTTAATCTCCTGCATCTGTGTTCAGTACTTCAGGTACCTGCTGAGGGGAGCAGAGTCTCCAAACAGGAACTCAAAGATAAACAGGTTTGTGTTTGTGTATCCTTTGATATTTTATATTTTCAGTTTGGTTGAAATTTATTCTTCACATAGTTAAAACAGAACACAAAAAGAACAAAAAAGCCTTGAATTAAGTCGGGCTGTGATTATAAAACGTCTTGTGAGACGAAAAAATAATTGAGCAAACTGAACCATGTGACCACCGTTAATAAAATCCAATACAAAACTAAACAGTAGACGTGATCAGTTTCACAGATCATAGTTCTGATTCTCAGTGGATCTTTGGTGGCTTCATGTCTGCGCGTCTCGGTTTGTTTCCCTCCTTGTTGTGTGTGTTTGGGCAGATCTGAACACAGAAAATTCACCCAAGACTGTTTTGAAGAGATTTGAGGCCCAAACGCAACTCTGGAGCAGTTAATTTGTGATCTGAACATGATCCGCACTACTTCCAAATCAATAACGGAAAAATCTATTGATCTATTGATTGATTAGAAGATTAACAAATCAAAGGTGGAAACACATCAGTCTTAGCTAACGTGTTCCGGTTAGCGTGTGCTTATATGTTTTCAGCATGTTGCTCCATTCAGCGTGTGAAGGCAGCACGTCTTCTTCACATCATGTGAAGCAGCATGTGGTTTTCCACACGTTGTCTTGAAGTCAGATTCAGCTTCTGCTGTCATAGTTTTCTTCTTTATGGATCAAATGATGCTATGACTAGGAAAGGATCCACATTCATCTTTGTTACTCTGATTTACTTTGACAATCATAGAAACTACTTCCTGTTTGGAGTTTCTTTCTCCACCTCCAGACATTTCTGACCAATGAGCAGAGAGAGCATTATCACATGACTTTTGCTGATATATTTTGGTTCATTTGGATATTTTCCTGTGTTAAATTGAAATAAAGCCGTAAATGTAGCATAGGAACAATTTAGTCCCTGATTCAGACAATAGCAAACGATCTACAGGTCTGAAAACTCTAATCTTAAAGGACCATACCATCCATTTTGCATGTTTAAGCCTAATATATTCAATTTTCATACATGTTACGTTACTGACAACCATTTCTCAAAGGATAAAACCGTATTTCAGCTTTCCTGATGTTTTGTAAAATCTCTTTCAAACTCAAATATTCAAGTGATACACCCACCTTAAAAATCCATGTTTCTCCTGCTAATAGTTACACAGCCTTATGAAGTCACGGTCCTTTAAATTTTTCTATAAACACAGGTCTTCTTTTGGGACTATATTCCTCGGTGGAGACATGCATTAACTTAACACTTTTTATTGAGCTTAAACACTAAAATTACATAATTTCTAAAAAACCTGAATACACGTCTTGTTGGTGATGATGGATTACCTATCCCAAGAACGTTTACAGTATCAACAAGTTGATTTTAATAGCGTATTAGAATGAACTGAAACCAATGGTGGTCTGGAAGGTAGGAAAAACATTTTAAATTCACCGTTCCAATAATATGCTTTGGAAAATGATTGTCAGTAATGTTACGTGCATGAAAATTGAATATATTAGGCTCAAACATGCAAAATGGGAAATACAATCTGGGGGTGGCCTCAAACGACTGGCCTGTATTGTTACACCTCATTAAAATCTACAAAATCTACCCAGACAGACGTGCTGAAACTTATTTTACATATCTACCTTTTTTTTTGTCAGAACTCTGCAAGATCTTTGTCCCAGTTGTCATGATTAGTTGCTTGTTTTATTCCAGAAATAGCTTCAGTCTGGAGGAAATGAGGTAAGTAGGACGTCAGCATGTCGCCTGGCTGCCCTCAGTTTGCCACATGCGAGCTTCTGAATGCGACCGCGCATGCAGATACGTCGCTGCAGGCTTCGCATTGAGTCAGATGTTGCTTTTGCGTCAGAAAAAAAGTTTTTGTTTAACAGTATTAATGCTTACGAGGTTTTTAATGCTTATTCCTTGATTTTAACCTTATATTTGATGATGAATGTTATGTGTGGTTATTAATTCCTCCTTTGTATTTATGGACTTTGATGACTAGTGAGTAGTGCAGCTCAGTGAAGATTCAGCTCAGTCGTGCAGATGTCTCCATAAGTGAATGGAGTCACGTGCTGCTCATTTGAAAAGCTTCTCTAGTTCAGACCTGAAGAAGCTTTTCTCTCATGTTTATAGTTTAATATAACAGGAGTTTGTGTTGAACTTTACTTCAACATGTTAAAGGACCATACCGACGTTTGAGTCCAATATATATAAAACCTGCGTACATGTTACGTTGCTGATGTAACGTATTGATGTTTGCATTTTCCGATGGCATAGCAATTAAAATTCAGTGATTCACCTTCTAACACTTATGCGTGATTGTAGAAACACGGTTGTTTTAATTTCTCAGTTAAAGCCGTTTTCTTCTGGGACTATATTTCCTGGCAGAGAAATACGTCGTCTTCCATGCAGCTCCATGTTGGATCAGTTAAATAAAATTATTTTAGCAAAAAAACCTAATATACGTCTTGTTCGCTGTGATAGATCATTCATCTAAGCACGTTTCAAGTTTATACAAGTTGAATTTTTATAGTGTACTGGAATGAGCTGAAACCAATGACAGGTAGGAAAAACAATCCTAATATTTACTGCTAAAGCAGCATATTTTGGGAATTGGCTGTCAGTAACGTATATGTGGATTGTTTTTTTTTTTTCTCAAACATGCACAATCGCCTGTATGATCCTTTAACGTGTTTATATTAACATGTAACACCTGCTTAGACTGACCAAGTATGAGACTATTGAGCCAGTGATTGGCTGACATAGTGTTTAGCAGTCTGTGTGTGTTGCCAGTCTGATGCAGCTGGCCAATCAGAGCAGAGCAGGCTACCATGAAGAGGTAGTACCTAAAGTACATGTTTTCCACTCAGTGTGCACAGCGGTGCTGCAACCAGGGAGAGTAGACTGATGAATTTCTTGATTTTTTTTGTGTGTGTCATACAGTGTCCAGCCCACACAGGCTTATAAGACTTATGAAAAAGGGTTTTTGCACACTACACCATCTTGCTAGCAAAGCCATTAGCATCACAAGCACTCAGCACTCAGTTTAACAAACTGAATGAAAGATTTTAAACGCAACAACTTCCTGGTTCTTTCTAACCTTCAAATGACATAAAACAATCTGACAACCAGCATTTTGACAAGCTGGATACATGAGTATGGTTTTCTGTCTCCATCTTTTCAGCATTTGAAGGTTGAAAAAGTTTGTATTTACATCAAACATGTATACCACCATAACGTGATTATATAGAGAAACATGTTAGGAAAAAGTGACATTTATTTGTAAAGCTTTTTTAAAAAGTAGAGTTGTTTTAGTGAAAATAGAGAGAGAACATAATTTGGCGTGTACGCACGCAGGGACTTTTACATTAACTTATTTTTTTGTTCACCATAGAAACCCGTCAAAACGAGGCGAGACGTTTGGGATCAGCAGAATTGGTAGTAAAATCAAGGGTGTGTTCAAGAGCACGACCATGGAGGGCGCCATGCTGCCACCCTGCGCCATGAACGACGTTGATGATGATATGGTGAGTCTTGGTTTCATAAAGTTAACGGCACATGTTGAGTAATTTCCTCCGCCGAGGTCACATCACGTTTGTCAGCAGTCAACAGATGGATTTAGATGAAATTCAGTAGATATGTTACACACATATTTCCGATATTATTGAGGATTCGTCGAGCTTTGATTAGCCCATGTTTCATTTTGATGTCACAAAATAACTCCTGGTCTTTTGTCGTCCGCGTCCCTCTAGGTGGAGGAGGCGACCATGGTGATGGAGGACGACTCACCCACTGAGCTGGCCAGCACGGCGGGCACGCTGAGGAACCTGTCTGCCTGGACCATCACCATCCCCTACATCGACTCCTGCTACGAGGAGACCAAGAGGGAGAGGATCCCCGTATTCTGCATCGACGTGGAACGCAACGACAGGAAGGAAGGTGAATGACAAAGACGATTTATCTGCCTCTTCATCTCCACGTGCTGCTTTTGTACACGTTTGTGTTTTTAATTTTTTTTTTTCCTTTTCTTCTCACAGTCGGTCATGAAACTGAAAGGTNCGTTTGTGTTTTTAATTTTTTTTTTTCCTTTTCTTCTCACAGTCGGTCATGAAACTGAAAGGTGGTCAGTTTACAGAAGATACCTGGAGTTCTACGTACTAGAATCAAAACTCACTGAATTCCACGGTAACGCTTTGCTGTTAGTGGACATTATTTGCTAAAGTAAGGCCGGTTTCACATGTTAAGTGTTAGCGTTGCTGCTTAGCTTGGCGCTCTGTTCTCCAGCACTCTGCTTTGTTCATGAGTGGAGTCTGAGCAGCGCTGCTCAATCAAGCGCTGACAGGAGGCGCTCTTTGCTAATGACATGTTGACAGTTACCATGGGCGATCTTTGCACATTTGTGGTCCATATCAGGTTTCTGGGTCAGATCGGGTTGCGACATGGACATCGCAACAAAGAAGAAGAAGGCTCTGGCTCTTCTTCTCATTTGGAGAAGAAGAGCGAAAAAACGGCGAATGTTGAGTCATCGTTCTAAAAGGTTCTCCATTGCTATGGTGCTTCTGCTTACATGACGTACAGCTGTTCTCTGATTGGTTGTTGTCGGGAAGGTCAAAGTTGAATTTGGTTGAACTTTGAGTGCCGCATCAAAACAAAGAATCCGAGCGTCGCACAGCACCAAGGTGGCGTGATGCGACTTTAGGAGTTACTGCTCATCTCCCAATACACAATAATGGAACGCCCAGGTCAGTGCAGCGCTCAACACTTAGCATGTGAAACTGGCCTAACTGTGCTAATTCCTGTATTCTACAATATTAGTTCACAAATATATAAAACAAATCCAGTAGTTTTGTCTTATGGCTGCATGTGGATTATTTATTTCATCCTTATTTTCCAGGTTCATTTGCAGATGCACAGCTTCCATCCAAAAGAATCATTGGACCAAAGAACTTTGAGTTCCTCGCATCCAAAAGGGAAGAATTTGAGGAATATTTACAGGTAATTACCATGGAAATAAATAAATATATCTGTGTTAGATACTAATGTAATTTTTCTTTCCCAGAGACATCTGAAGATTTTTCCAGTGAAAGTCAGAGACTGGATTTATACTTGCAGTAACTATGAATGCACTTCGGCATGACGGTTTATACTATTTATTAAAGAATTAGTTGTGTAATTTATAAAAGTTGTGTAGTTCATTTAGTAAATAGTTTCATCACAAAAACTTGTTTTAAAGCCAGTATTCACGTTGTGGTCATGTGGATGCTGCTTATGGGATAGATGGGATTTATACACAGTGAAAGAGCTGTTAGGGTTTGGGAGTTGTTAAGACTTTTATTGTGTATTTGTGTGTATTTTGTGTGTGTGCAGAGACTCCTGCAGCATCCAGAGCTCAGTAACAGTCAGCTGCTGGCAGACTTCCTGTCTCCTCACAGCATGGAGTCTCAGTTCCTGGACAAGATGCTGCCTGACGTCAATCTGGGTACGTTCAGATTCCTCTGAGACTGACAACTTTAAAGGACCATACCACCCATTTTGCATGTTTGAGCCTAATATATTCAATTTTCATA